>JAODPA010068084.1:0-10338 GCA_025585075.1 Nepenthes mirabilis | reverse complement strand
GATTCATGGTGTAGCACCTTGGGCGAATGTGACCAACTTTTTCACATGCATGACAGGTAGGCACAAATTTAGGGGTGGAAGAAGTGTTCATATTCTTGTGATTACCTAGATCAGTTGAGCCAAATCTGTTATTCACACGTTGAGGCACGGCCTTGATGACTTTGGGTGTGTGGGCATGATTATATGAAATTTTCTTGGCGGGAATAAACACAGTTTTGGGTTTCACATCAGTTTGTACAATATTCGCAACATGCCCCAAACCCTATTTATTTCCACCAATTTTTTTCAACCCAAGCATATGATCTAATTTTGTAGACCCATTTAAAAATTATTTCAAATCTTTTCGAGAGGCCTCAAGTTCAGATTCTAAAGTTGTTATTTGCTTAGTACATGAGACTTTCAGATTCTCAATTTCTTGAGTTTTAGAATCTAATTCAGATTGTAGAGCTAATCTTTCTTGTTCCAACTCAATGACCCTACTGTTTAAGGTTTTATTTTATTTCTTTACTTTCAAGCATTCCCTAAACAGTTTATCGTAAGCTTCTTGAAGGCCATCAAATTCAACTTCTGACTCGGCCTCAGAGTCATCAGATTGATCAATATTATCTACTGAATTTCCACACATGGAGGTCATAAAAGCCATGTACTTGACCGGCCCATTTTCAGAACATGGTTCACCCTCTTCTTCTTCGTCATCACTTAGGGTCAAATTAGCTTTAAAGGCTTGACCTTGTTGGCGTTTAAGATTAGGGCATTCAGACCGATAGTGGCCAAAGCCTTTACATTCATGACATTGAACTCTTTGAGTAGTTTTTGATTTGGAATCCCTAAGCTCATGTCGATCTTTCTTCTCAAATTGATGTGATCGTTTTAAGTCCACATCTAGTTTCTCTGACGAAGAGTTCTTTTTCCTTAAGAATTTTTTAAAATTCTTAACAAATAATGAAAAATCGTCATCACTACACGATTCTTCATCGGAATCCCGATTTCGCTCTTCCCTACTTGATTTTAAGGCAATTGATTTTTGTTTCTTTGATTGAGGCAATGTGAGCTCATACGTTTGTAGGGATCCTACAAGTTCTTCTATTTTCAAATTATCTAAGTCTTTGCTTTCTTCAATGGCAGTAACTTTAGGTCTAAAGCGTTCAGGCAAAGATCGAAAAACTTTTCTAACAATCCTATTTTTTGGGATTCGTTCTCCTAAATTAAATGTAGAGTTGACAATATCATTTAATTTTGCATAGAACTCATCAAAGGTTTCATCATCTTGCATTTTTAGTTCTTCGAATCTAGTGGTGAGAATTTACAGTTTTGAATTTTTCACTAGTTTCGTTCCTTCATGAGTGGTTTCTAAAATATCCCACGCATCTTTAGAAATCTCACACATTGAGATTCATTTAAACTCATCGGGAGATACAGCCATACAAATAGCATGTAACCCATTACTGTTCCAGTTGCAAGCATCAAGTTCTTCTTTTGACCACAAAGAGAGAGCTTTTAGCTCATCACCACTTTTAGGTGGAGTTCACCCAATTTGGGTACTCGCCCATACACACTCATCCATTGATTTAAGGAAGGCTCTCATCCGGACCTTTCAATAAGCATAGTTACTCCCATCAAAGAAGGGAGGAACGGAGAACGATCCACTCGTGTACATCTAGATCGGGGGTCGTGGATCGGGGTGAGTCTTTGATACCAATTGAAAAAACACGTTTCGGTACTAACGTGTTTCGACCCCGTTATAAGTATAGCGGAAGCAATAAAATAAATTAATTAAATTAAATATCCGATACATGTATGGGATATTTAACTCTAGATGTAAATGGAATTAATAAGCATGCATAACATTAACAACAAAGAGCAATAATAATAAAGGCGCAATTTTTGGTGACGAAGTGAAAACTCGATACCCACGGTATCGAGAAAAATACTCCGGGCTTCAACGGCCAGGGAAGCAATGCACTATGAAAATCAACTTACAGTCCGGGTGATAATGACGCGCTAACCTAGCCGGCTTACTCCCGACACGTGATCCCTACCAAGGAACTCCTTAGATTTGCCCGCGGCAACGGAACCGGACACCTTCCGGTCTTCAAGCCACTCTTCCCTCTCGTGCCACTTGAAGTGCCAACCACGATCGGATCTCCTTCTTCACGAACCAACGTCTCCCACGAAGGTAGAAGGATGTAAGAGTTTAAATAGAAAAGAGAAACGAAGAGACAAACCGTTAGAACATAAGGCACAATATTATAGAGCGTAGTATGTTCGATTTTCTCAAATGGAGCAAGATGAAAAAGGAAGAAGAAGCTCTTATCTCAAGTAAAACAGCTCCAACACTCTCAAAGGCAATTCTGCCGTGCTTAGAGTTTAAGAAAAAATAAGGGATGAATTTATAGTTTAGCCAAAAAACGCGTTCAAAAATCTGCCCGTTGGGCCGCCGTTCGAGCGGGTGGAGGGCGAACAGCGAGCGGCCCCCATTCTGGTTTATATGCTCGAGCGGACATCGAGCATGCAGCGAGCGGCCCCTATTCTGGTTTATGTGCTCGAGCCGCTAGCGGGCACCAGGCGAGCGGGCGGCCTTTGGACGGGCTCGAGTGCGTGGAGGACGAACCGAACGAACTTTAACCCGACAACCAACAACCCGACATCAATATAATAAAACGTATGGTCACGGAATATACCAATAAGATAAATGTCTCTAACAAACTGCTCTGTCCAACATTAGGAGAACCTTGTGGCACAGTCTCGAGGTCGTCAGGGGCCATCGCCGCCTCCTCCTAGGAGCTTCGCTCCATCGTAGATTTTGTACCCTTACTTTTTTGTAAGTAGTTGTAAATTTACGAATATTATCAATAAAATGATTACTAAACTGATATTTTGCGTCTTTACCATTCTTGTCGTTTCAATTACTTATTCTTGTGTTGGATGGCCGACTCGGTGTATTGTGCAAAAGTTGGCCATCTGTCTCATAATACTTGAGATGTTTGTGATGCTCTCTAATGTACTTATGTCCTGGAGAAGACATCAGAGTAAATTCAGACGTCGCATCAAGCCTATTTTACACTAGCACATGAGTAGAGGTTTAGTGACACTGCCCATGTGTGGACTTGGTCGGCCAACTTTGGACGGAGTACTTTGCTCCTGTCGACCATCCTTAACTGATCCTGCTATCTCCTTGTGAAGGAGGTTGTCACATGTACTGTTTAAACCCCCTAAGATTTTGACCGCAAATTGGCCATTTGGATAACCAATGTTTAATTCGTCGTTAATAGGCTGCCTGGATGAGTAGGGTTTAAATCTGACCACATATGGGCTGCTTGGATAATCAAGGTTCACTTTGACCACTCACGAGCAACCTCGATGACCAGGGTTAAATTCGACCGCTCATGAGCAGTTTGGATGATCAGGGTTTCATTCGACCATTCAAGAGCTACTTGGATAATCAGGGTTTAATTACGAATGGATAAAAATCTGCCCAACTTAAGGACAATTTAAGTTGTTTGTATAATCTTACAAATATACACACATGCATATGAAATAGAAAAGGAAAAAAAAAGAAAAACATGATACAATGGAAAATTTATTTCTATTATTAATATCGACATGTTTATTACAATTATACATGTGCAAAATGGATGACCAACCTGTGCCCTTATTGAAAGTAGAGCTTGAGGTGAATCGCGTTCCACGTCCGTGGGACTAACTTGTTATTCTATTCCACAAAATGGGCGAGACTAGGAAAAGACCTTCCTGATTGAAAAAAAAGTTTATTCTGGTTAGTGGTTTTACCCGTAGCGTCAATACCTCGCAAAATCAAGTCCCCAACTTCGAATTGCAACGCTTTAACCTTCTTGTTGTAATAACGGGCGACTCATTTTTGATAGGTAGTTATTTGCATTCTGGTAGTGTCGTGGGCTTTCTTCAACAAATTTAGATATTCTCGAATTTTTTAGGAGTTACCTTGTATGTCGAAGGACTCAACCTTAAGATTTGGAAGCCCATTCTTAATAGGAATTGCTATTTCAATCTTGTAGTAGCTACTGAAGGTTGTCTCGCGAGTCAGTTCCTTTAGAATCGTCCGACAAGATTATAGGATAGAGGGTAGCTCGTCGATCCAGGAGCCTCCTGCGTCCTCCAAATCGTAGAGTAGCATGCGGTTTGTGACCTCTACCTGTCCATTGGCTTATGGGTGCGCCATCAAAGTGTGGACCAATCTGATGTCTAAATTAGTGTAATACTTGGTGAAATATTTTTTGGAGAATTAGGTTCCATTGTCAGTTATGATGACCTCAGGAACACCAAATCTACTAACTAAGCTCTGATGAACGAATTTTAAAGTATTGTGATCAATAATCTTGGCTAGCGGGATGGCTTCCACCCACTTGGTGAAGTATCGATACCCACGATGATAAATTTTTTTTGCCCCGTCCTGATAGAAAATGGGTTGACAATATCAAGCCCCCATTATGTGAAAGGCTAAGAAGTTTAAAGAGATCTCAACTCAGCAGGCAGTTGATGGTGAAGGTTACTGTGGAGTTAATAATTTTCACACTTCTTCACAAAGTGAAGGGCGTCCTTCTTCATTTTCGGCCAATTATATCACGGGCACATGATATTAAATGTTAGGTTTTTTTCACCAATATGCAATCCGCAGATCCCAATATGGACTTCGCTTAGGACGTAGCCTGCCTCCTCAGGAGTTCAGTATCAGAGGTACAGAGTCGAGTAACTACAGCGAAATAGCCGTCCATCTACAATGATGTATCAGCCGGCCGTCTTCTTGAACTGTTTGGCTTCATCCGTATTGTTTGGTAGTGTTCCGTTTGCCAGGTATCTCTGGGAAGGCGTCATCTAACGTTTCTTGTCAAAGATTTGTATTGCTTTCTGTTCCTCTGTGCTGGAAGTGCTCAGGACTTCCCACATATCCCTTGAGTACTGTTCTAGATTTTTGACCACTACTACCTTGGCAAGTTGGTCGGCCTTCTAATTTTCAATTCTGGGGACGTGGACCAGGTCCAGGTTATCAAATGTCCAAATGGCGTCCTTCGCCTTAACTAAGCATTTGGCTAAGTGAGGGTTGCACGTCTCGAAACTCCCATTTATCTGGTTAACAACTAGCTCAGAGTCACTGTAGACGGTCAGTCGTCTAGCGAAACACTCTTTTGCTAATCTTAACCCGGCTAATAGGGATTCGTACTTGACAATATTGTTAGTGGTTGGGAAGTCAAGTTTGAGGGAGTAATTCACCTTAACACATTTGGGGTCCTCAGGACTACACTAGCACGACTACCTGAGTCCGTAGACAATCCATCTATGTTGAGAACCCATTCTGATTTTTTTCCGTCTATTCCTGCATCCTCAGTGGGCTGTTCATCAGGTATTGGTGTTTACGATAGCCTACTTAACTAATCGTTCAAAAACATCGGGTTTCTAGAGTATACGCTTAAGTAGCTAGTCAGTCAAAACGACTACACGATGAGCCTGAAAGTAAGGTCTCAATTTTTGGACAAAAAAGACAAGTGCTAAGACTAATTTCTCTGTGCGTGGGTAGCGCATCTCTACGCCGGTCAACATCTTGCTCACATAGTAGACTAGACGCTGAGAGTTTGAGTCCTGGTGTATAGGATAGGTTGAGAGCCACCTCCGACACTATTTGGTAGAGGTACAGTTCTTCTTCGTTCTTAGGTGACGTCAGTAACGGCGGACTGTCCAAGTACTACTTTAATTCATCAAAGGCTTCCTGGCATTCTACACTCCACAGGAATCCGTTTGCTTTTGTCCCTTTCAGAGCCATGAAGAAAGATTAGTACTTGTTCCCCGACTTGGCCAAGAAGTAGGATAATGCTACCAATTATCCAATTAGCCTCTGGACATCTTTGGCACTTCGCAGTAGAGTCATGTCCGCGAGGGCCTTGATCTTATTCAGGTATGCCTCGATCCATCGTTGAGAAATGATAAAACCCAAGAACTTTCCCATGGACACTCTGAAGATGCACTTTGAATGATTTAACTTTATTTGGTGCGTATGGAGTACCTCGTAGGACTCAACCAGATTGCGAATATAGTTATTGGTGGTCTTGACGAGCATGTCGTCAATGTACACCTCCATATTGCGGTCGAACTGCTTTTCAAATATCTTATTCACAAGCCTCTAATAAGTGGCACCCGCGTTCTTCTGATGAAATGATATTTATAGCAGTAGGTGTCTTGGTCCGTCATGAACGAGATGTTCTCCTCGTCCTCTAAGTTCATCCGGATTTTGTTGTAACCCGAGTATATATCCATGAAGATCAACAGCTCGTGTCCAGATGTTGAGTCCACCAATAGGTCAATCTTGGGTAAAAGAAAGCTATCTTTTGGGTAGGTTTTGTTAACGTCGGTGAAATCGACACACATTTACCATTTTTCGTTACTTTTCTTTACCAAGACGATGTTAGAGAGTCAATCTAGATATTGGACCTCTCTGATGAAGCCAGCATCTGACAACTTCTTCACTTCCTCCCGTATGGTGATGAGCTTCTCCATTGAATAGTTCCTATGCTTCTGCCTGATGGGCTTGCGGTTGGGATCAAAATCCAACTTGTGGACCATTATTCTGGCTGAAATTCTAAGCATGTTGACAGTACTCCGTGCGAAAATATTAGCGTTCTATCATAAGAACACTATCTGCTCATCGCGTAGTCTCCCGATGAGTGAGCTCTCGATCTGTATGCACCTCTCTTGGTCCTTTGGATTCAGTGGAATTAGATCGGTTGACTCACCAGATTGTGCCTGTTATAGGGTTGCTTCATCTCAATGGTCAAGCTCTCCTGCCACCTTTATATTGTCACTCGGAGCGATCTAAAACATGTAATATGTCCGCCGAATGATTTGATCACCCAACACTTTGCTAATATCATATACTGTTGGAAACTTTATTTTAAGATGTGGTATGAAAGTGATGACTCCGAATGCTATTAGGCCTGGGCGGCCTAGTATAACGTTGTATACGAGGGGCAAGTCAACAACAAAGAAGGTGGTGTGCAACTTGCCATTCTTGGATATGTGCTCAGGGTGATCTCCAACTGGATCGTTCCTTGAATGGCCACTGGTTCATTGTCAAGGCCATTGAGGGAGCCTTCGACATGTTTTAATTAAATCTTTTTTAAACCAAGTTTAAAAAATGTAGGAAAATAAAGTAAATCTTGGAAACTTTCATTATCTATAAAAATTCGTTTCAGTTGGTAATCGACGCTACCATTCAAAATGAGCGTGTATACAACAAGGGGATCTGCATGGGGGGAGATTACATGGCTCATGTCATTATCACTAAAGCAAATGACGTTGTCTTTTGTGCGCTACTTCTTCTGCCCAATCAGCTACTCGTATTCTGTTGGGGTCTTGACCGGTCAGATTGTGATCATATTGACCACTTCAACCGCAACCCAATTTCGAGATTGGGAAGTCTCTGGTCCTTCCCCGCCTGAGGTGCCAGAGCTCTGTCTAGAGTTTCTGACGAACCTGGTTAGGTGGCCCCTCTAGATGAGCTCCTCGATCTCCCATTGAAGCATCTTGCAATCTTCCGCGGAGTATTCAGAAGATCAATAAAAATCGTAATACTTGGTTAGATTTTTTCCCTTCGCTTTCTTAAGTAGTTTTGGCCAGTTAAGAAATATTTTCGCACGGATCTGTAAGAGGACGTTGAAACACGTGTCAGTCATGGGTAACAGGTTAATTGGCCCGTAATCCCTTCATTCTAATGCCCGGTCCTACGCTGCTTCCTGCGGGAGTGATCACTATCGTTGTGCTTCCTCTTTTCCTCAGTTGGAAAAGAGTGAAGCTGTTCGATCATTTCAGGACACTTAGCCTTGTTAGTCTTTTCAGCTGTTGCGTAGATCCTGGTAATAGATTCCACCTCTCAGAAAGCTTGTGGATTCTTATACACTAGATGTCTAAAGAAGTCCCCATGCGTTAAGGTAAAGATGAAGTTGCCAAACTTCATCTCTTTCATAAGGTTGTGAATCCTTCTGGCCTCTGTCACGAAACAATCCATAAACTTTCTCGAATTCTCTCCTTCTACTTGATGTGGGAGAGTTGTCATGGCAGTTTTTCTTCCCGGCGGTTGAAAGCGTATTACGTTAAGAAGAGATTAGGGAGCTCTCGGAAGCTCTGAATCGAATTTGATGAGAGACAATAGAACCAGATGCAGACGTCCCCATTCAACGTAAGGGGGAAGTAACAACATATTACTGTGTCCTCCAACCCCTGGTGACACAGATGGGTGCAAAAGTGATTTAGGTGATCCATAGGATCAGCACTCCCATCGTAAGAGTTAAAGGTTGGCATCTTAAACTTTGTCGGCAATGGGTGATTCAAGATCTGTGTTGTGAAGGAAAATCTGTCCAGATCTATGGTGTGTTAATCATCCTTGGAAGTGCGGTTCAAGATCTTCTCTACCCTCGAATCTATTCAGGTAGCATTGCCAGTCCTTTTAGAGTTGAGGTAGGTTATCAACTCCGTTCTTTCTCCGATGTGGCCAGTAGCCAGTCAACTACTGCCACCAGTAGATCTAACGATCTTGGAGGCTCCCTCCTGAGCCTAATGTCTGGTCTCCACCTGAGAGCTCTAGGGATTCCTCCATTCTTGACTCTCATCCAGAGTCCTACTGCCCAAATGTCCTTCAAGGATTGGACGGCTCTAGGCTTGTGAGGCCTCCGGAGTTTTAATGTCACTTGGCTTCCTAGTCTTCTTGGATGGCTTCTTCTTGTTTTGGCCTCCTCTCTTGGAGGTCGGAGCAGGGACTGCCGCGGACGGAGCCCCCTGCTTTGTATTTTCTTAGCGGACTCAGAGCATTTGAAGCGTTTGATTCATATTACTCATTTGTCCTACCGAGTTTTGAAAAAATTGGGCAGGTACTCCATTGACTAGGTTGTCAGTAGAGTGGTTCTAGTCTGGTGTGGACGTGTCTATTGCGGGACTGCTAGCTTGCACTCTGGTGTTCACTATTTTGAAGGATGAAATTGATTGTAGAATTGAACAGGGAAGCTGTTGTGAAAGTGGTAGGCTTTTCCAAACGTTTTCTACAAACGGTAGCAATGATGAGTCCTAGATCCAAATTTTGAATAGATTCAGGTCAAGTCATCCGTTTGAGTCCGGCTTCATCTGCCGAGTTTGGATTCTACATACTACAACTATGAACAAGAGGTCAGGTGACGTCATGATATTATCCTATCGAAAATACTCCGACGCTTAAGAAGCAACCTTCAAAATAAGAAGGTGAATGCAATGGGATGCGATGTATGGATACAATAAGTGTTTATAATGTGGTGGTACTCTCGTAAGCAGAGAGGTTTTTGTTACACGTGAAGAGCGAAATCTCTAAGTACTGTATTCCCTGGGAACGTAGTAGCAAAGAGACTGAGAGAGAGCGCTAGAATACTGAAAACGTGAGAGGTTTTGCTATATAGGGCTTTTGTAGGCAAATGAGAACGTGTCTTGGAGTGAAAACTCCATAACTTTTTAAAACTGTTGTGCTGCGATGCCTTCCTTTTATAGAAGGGATTGGTTCCTATGTTCTACTGGGATCACTGCCTTTTTTGGCGTAGAGCCCCTATAGCAATAATGGTTATTGGATTGATTACTTTCCTTCTATATTGTGTAACCACTATAGTTTCTAGCAAATGAGGAAAGAATTCTGGCACATTCCTTTAAAGATGCGCATTGAATCTACTAATGACTGTAACCATAGAAATTATCTTCTATGAAGAGTGTGAAATCAGGTGAGAAGACCGTTGCTGGTTAAGAATGAACGTGTGGGCAAAATTGGGCTTGGCCCACTTGGAGCTTGGTCTTCAGACGATCAACCGATCATACTTCTAGTCAACAAAAGCGTTGACCACCTTAGGAGCAAATTGTCCATCCTTTTCTTGAGCTTCTCCTGACTCATTGGCCTTTTGTCCTGTCAACGGTTAGCGTTGACCATCTAGGCGCAAATAAGCCGTTATTGATTTGAGTTGCTTCTCCTTTTTGGGCAAGTCCATTACTGGCGTACCTATCAACATTATTTTGGCTTTGATTTAAAAAAGGTATCAAATGATGAATTTAATTTTCAATTACCTACTGATAAAATGGACCAATATACATACAAAATGTTTAAAAATTAATTTAAAATGGTCAAAATAATTTTGATTGCTTCACCGCGGTATTAGTAAAATCCTTTAACTATTAGTCTTGCCGGCAGTTTGATTGCACATAATTGACAAATCAATTAGATTGGCATTAAAAATTTACCTTTTATATATCCTTGACGTACATTAACTGTGTATGTCATTTTATTTATTTATTTATATTAATAAATTT
>JAODPA010068083.1:0-10338 GCA_025585075.1 Nepenthes mirabilis | reverse complement strand
ATAACAATTCTCATATAAGTGGTGGGAATAACAATTCTATCCTACTACTAACCAAACGGAGGAATTCTTATTCCCGCGGGAATAGAAATTTTTTTTCCCCATAATTCCTGCAACCAAACATGACGTAAGGATGAGATGTCCAAGTTGGAGTCAAACATAAGGTAATACTTTTTTCTTAATTACGGGAAAGATGATTTAGGATATCAGTTCTACGATTTAATAGAGAAGAAACTTATTCGATTGAGGAATGTGGTATTTATTGAGAACGAGACAATTAAAGATATTGGCAAATAGGCAAAAGTTGTTTTCAAAAACGATAGTAGCTCGGTTTGCAAGTGAATCTTGAGTCCTTAATACCGGTGCCTATTCGTAATAAAAATGGTGATCAAGACAATACCGAAGAGGAAGAAGACTGCGGAACTCTTGTACTTGATGATGATGATAATGATGTTGTTCTTCATGATGTTGTTGAGCCCACCGAGACCATTCAACTCCAATGATCCATGAGAGATCGAAGGTCCTCTGTTCATCTATCTGCTAAAGGATATGTGTTTCTTACTGATGGAGGAGAGCCCAGAAGCTTTGCTAAAGCTATAAAGGACGAGCACAGATCGAAGTGGATGGAAATCATGCAAGATGAAATGAAGTTGTTGCAGGAAAATACTTGTTTGAGCTGACAAAACTGCCAAAGGGCAAATGTTCCTTGAAGAATAAGTGGGTCTTCTATTTAAATGCCAATGAGAATAGTTCATAATTGAGATATAAGACGAGGCTGGTTGTGAAAGGTTTTAATCAGTGTAAGGATATTGATTTTGATGAGATTTTTTTTTATGGTTGTAAAGATATCTTCAATCTGAGTAGTATTTGTATTGACCACGATTCTTGATTTGGAAGTTAAATAATTGCATGTATGGATAGTGTTTCTTCATGGTGACTTAGAGGAGGAGATAACGTAGAGCAGTTGGAGGGATTCTGTATTGAGGGAAAAAAACAATTGGTGTGTCATATGAAGAAAATCCTATACGGGATGATGCAAGTTCCGAGATAATGGTACAAGAAGTCTGAGTCTGCTATGGCAAACCAAGGCTACCGAAAAACTATCTCAAACCATTGTGTCTTTGCTCATAAGCTTTTCGAAAATCATTTCGTTATTCTCCTTCTTTACATGGATGATATGCTGATTATTGAGTGTAATACCTCCTGGATCACTGAATTGAAGCAACAGCTTGAGAAGTCTTTTGTCATGAAGGATTTAGGGCCAGTGAAGCAAATTGTGGGTATAAGAATATTTCATGACCACAAAGTAAGGAAACTGTGAATATCCCAAAAGAGTTATGCAGAGAAGGTGTTTCAACATTTTAGCATGGAGAAATTAAAGCCAGTGAGCACTCCATTGACCAATCACTTTAAACCGAGCAATCGACAATACCCTCCCATGGATGATGAAAAGGTAAGCATGAGAGGTGTATTTTACTCTTCAGTCGTGGGTAACTTGATGTATGTCATGGTGTGTATAATATTGGATATTGCTCATACAGTTGGAATGGTTTACTATTTTCTATCAAATCCCAATAAGAAGTATTGGTCTGCAGTGAAATAAATATTAAGGTATCTTCGAGGAACTTTCAAGCTATACTTGTATTTTGGAAGTGGCATGCCACTTCTATTGGGTGTAATAATACAGACATGGTGGGCGATGTCAACTCTTAGAAGTCCACATTAGGATATTTTGTCATATTCATGGGAGTTGTCTTTTGGCAATCAAAGTTGTAGAGGTGTGTTGCTCTCTAAACCACCAAGATAGAATTTATTACTATGACGGAGGCAAGTAAATAAATGCTATCGATGAAAAAACTCATTTGGGAGTTCGACTTCAAGTAGCAGCAATATGTACTGCTTTGCGTTAATCAAAACACAATTTACCTTTATAGAAAATTCATTATTTCATTCCAAATCGAATCACATTGATATGAGATATTATTGGTTGCAAAATGTTGTTAACTTGGAATTGTTGACGCTTGACAAGGTTAGAATCAAGGAGAATTGATCGAACATGATGACCAAAGTTAACACAGAGAGGAAAGCATGAAACTTGCTGAATCAATGTCAGGATAATGATGATTGCCCCCACATAGCTGTGAGGAAAAGTTTATTGAGTTATGGGTTAATCCCGTGTAGGCCCATACCCATTTTACATGCCATTTGGTGGTTCGGACGAGGACACACAGATACTGTACCGATAGAAAGTATTATAGTTTTTGCTCGTGCAACTAACACCTAAAGTGCTGATTCTAGGGGAATTGTGCTCAAGGAGCATCCAAGGTACCATTTCCAATGGCATCCACACTCGAGATATGCCTGATGGGTGCTCAAGTATGACTCACAATATAAAAACGTCTGAACTCATTTTTAGAGTTAACGACTTGTATTCTTTGAAATCTAGAGTGCTATCTTTAAGAGAAAAAGAAGAGAAAGAGAGACACAATGGAGAAAAGGAACATTTGAGCATTCGGTTGAGTTCCGAATCGTATTTTAGTCTTCGCAAACATTGGGTACACTATTTTTAGAGTTGTGAAAAATATTTTACCGATTATATTTTCTATTTTTTCATAGTATACTCATTGTTCTCAGCTTATTTGATATCAGGTGTTGATTCAATATATTTTATTGGGGTTTGTGTAATCGAATATTTAAATAGTGGAGATATTTTTGGATGTATCATTTTATGATTTTTTTCTTTTATTCTAAAAAGAGTTTTCCATATAAAAATTGAGCGTTTTTTATTGTTTGTGATTATTGCTTGTTTGTGGTGCATTATTATTTAATTTCTTATGATTCAAATAAGCAGGTGGAATCCCAACAATGATATCATTTTCTTCGTGATGCTATAGCACAAGACCCTAAGTCAAGCTTCATGAGACTAAAATGCTCTGATAATTGCAAAACTTGGATGGAAATGTTTAATTGAAGCCCAACATAATGAAATTGTTCGGAAAGAGAGAGACATACAAAATGAATTTCTCTTACCAATAAAAGAGGATAAATCGAAGAGAAACCACTACCGAGACCACAAATATGTAGGTGATGTATCCTAATCGTAGCCAATTCAATCAACCATATTCTACATGTATGGTAATGATGATTATGTTGATTCTGCCAATGCACCACTAAATATCATGCGAATTGCTTATACTCTTTTGAAATATATACTAGTAATAGGGTAGTTAGAAGTAGAAAAATAGCTAGTCACAACATAGAAGACTTTTAGAAAATCATGAAATATGGTGATTCTTCCTACTCTTCTTCACCGAAAAGAATATTGTAAGGCCCCGTCACAGTCAACTAATAATTATAAACATGTCTAAAATGCAAAACACGATCAAACGTGATATATATAGAATTCCATCTCACACAACATCATTGATAAATATTTTCAGCAAATTTGCAAAGTAATTTCCTTTTTAGGATAGAAGTTTTTAACACTTTAATAGGCCCTTCAAGTTCTAAATCAGCTTGTATAATGATATTTATTATATGACAACGACAATAATAAATTTTAAAAAAAATTTACCATGAATTAATAAAGACTTCATTCAAAAAAGTTGACTTTTAAAAGAAACAACTATTTTATTACTGTAAGAAGTATTATTCAATATGTGAATTAATAAAGACTTCATACAAAAAAGTTGACTTTTAAAAGAAACAACTATTTTATTACTGTAAGAAGTATTATTCAATATGGTACTAGAAATTTTATTCACAATTTTTTATCTATCCAAAAATTCACATGCAATATCAGAATGGAAGCGCTATCTAAAGGGGCACCTACTAAGCACTTAAATCCCGACATGATCTAAATTGAAGACAAATACTCAAAAATCAGATCAAAAAACTTGAATTACTTAAAATCCAAGAAGATATTTTTGGTTCATAACGAAAGTTAATAATGCAAAAATCATCAACCGAAAAAATATATAAAGCCTACTGCTAATCTGAAGCCTAGTTTCTTTAATTTTAACCACAGTTCCTATGCGACAAGAATAAAATTGTGTAGCTCCAATTCAAACATGCCCCGCTACAATAGTGAAATATTATGTACTCAAACATACTCGAAGAAAAATAAAAAATAGAGAACACTTATACAATGCTTTGACTTCTACAGAGGAAAACTTCAAGGGTTGTACATCTACAAGTTCTCATTGCATATTAAAAGAGACATTGACGAATAATGGGTCAATCCTAAGGAAAAAATAGTTGCTTTAACAATTTACCCAAACTTACCTTTGTTTTGGCTGGGAGAGATGCGAGCTCAGAGAAGAGTGGGACAAGGAGAATAGATATTGAGAAAGTAAGATGAGAGAAAAGAGAGAGAATTGACCCATTATTATGAGAAAGTAATATGAAAAAAATTATGTAAAAATTTATATGGTTCGCTTTAAATTTTAACACTATTTTCCTACTAAGCTGTTGATATCCTCGTTGACTTGATTTTGAGGATAACTTTGACCTCTCATCTTTTTAGTCTCATATTTTTAACAAGTTTTGAACTTGTTTCTTCTATTAATCTTCCCTTCCATTTTACAAGTAATTCTTTCTTCTTTTCCGGATGTAGTCACCTCCTGTACAATAATACTTTCTTCAACTTTTGGTACTGGTGGTGTCTTCAATCCAATGTTAGTGCACTATGACAGGTTGCATCTAGAGTCTTCCATATCAGGATAATACTGTTTCAAACAATTCAAATGGAAGATGAGGTGGACATTCATCAATTCTAAATAATCTATCTTGTATGATGTTTGCCCCACACGAGTAATGATCTGGATATATTTCTATAAGAGCTGCTTGTCTCTTCCTTTGAGAAATCTCATATACTCTTAGAGAAGTTTCACCAAAACAATCTCTCTTATATTGAATTACATACGTTACCTCTTTTGATTTACCATCTTTTTCATTCTATGAGATATTTTTTTCTAGGTAGATTTTGACAATCTTTGCATGCTACTTCTACTCTTAGGCAAAGTTGTAACTATAATGACATTTACCCTGTTATGACTCGGCTACATTGTGTGGAAGAAGCAGTTGATAGCTAATTACAATCTCAAAACGACTCTTATTTAAAGAAGACCACCTTCGAGTATTAAAACAAAATTGAGTAATATTGAAAATCTTCACTCAATTCTTCTAACTGATACAAAATATCATAATCCTTATCAGTTAGGTTGTTGAATCTCTCCATTTGACTATCAGTTTGAAAATGGTAACTCGATAAGATATTTAATTCTGAACTAAATAGTCTAAAGAATTCTAATTAGAAGGTTCCGATGAAGCAACAATTTCTATCATTCATAATTCTTTGGGGCACTCCCTAATATTTAACTATATGTTTGAAGAAAATAGATACCGTCTTCTTCCTTAAACAATCTCTTGATGTTGGAACAAAAGTAATGTATTTTAAAAAGTGTGAAAAAAATATTTCGTCCCAAAATATACAACAAAATTTCGACCCATTGATAATTAACGGAATTAGTAGAAAAATAAATATTCAATACACGTAAAGAATATTTATATCTAGATGGCAAGAATAATAATATGCATAAAACGTATACCATAATAAACAATAGCAAAAGGAGATAATTTTTAATGACGAAGGAAAAACTTGATAACTACGACTATTGAGAAAAATCCTTCGTGTTTCAATGGCCAGAGAAAAATGTACTATAAAAATCATCATATAGACTTGGTAGTAACGACGCGTTAACCTAACCGGCTTACTCCCATATTGTGATCCCTACCAAGAAACTCTTTGGATTTGCCCATGGTAATGGAATCGACCGCTTTCCGATCTTTACGTCAATCTTCCTTCTCGAACCATTTGAATTGTTGAACACCACTGGAGCCCAGTATCCATGCCATCGATGTCACCACGAAGGTTAACAGGTGGGAGAAAGTGTAAATGAGAAAGCACGATGTGGAGAAAAACTTTATCAATGGAGTATAATCGTTGGTGTGAAGTTTTCTCAATAATAGAGCACAAAGATGAGGAAATTTGTAAGTGACATGTTCCTTCAAAGTCGTTCTAGGGCCTTTGCAAGAGTTAGGGTAAATGAAAATAAGGTAGAAATTTATAGAAATGCTTAAAAAACTCATTTTAAAAAAATGACCGTTGTTGAGCTCGAGCATATGGCGGGCACACCTAGGGTTTCAAAAGAAAACTGCACAGGTGTTTGAGCGATTGGGTGGCAAGCTTCGAGCGCAGGGTTACTGGTTTTGGGGCTCAAGTGCACGACGAGCACATGGAAGGCACAGGGCTACTGGATCGGGGCTCGAGCGACGATCAGGCAAATAGCAGGTGCAGTGCTCCTAGAACCCAAGAATGGACAACAATGGAAATAAGTTGATATAACACTTTAATGAACATAACTCAACATTGACACATGACTAAATATGGTCATGGAATATGCCAACTATAAAAATGATCCTAACAAAGTGGTCCACAATTCTCAAGATATACGAGTACTCACTAACCTTTGGCATCCTTGTGATAAAGTCAACCTCGTTGACTTCTGATATTTAATATTATCTTGTTGACAAGTAAGGCATATTTTTGTATAGTTCATCATATCATTCTTCATCTTGGGTGAGTATAATCCTTCTGTAGTAGGTTTAAGATACACTGTCACCTCAAATGATCAGCCATAGAGCATCCTACTCAGTCTTCCAATCTCAGGTATAAAAACCTAATATCCATTTGTGAAGATTAATCTATTATCAACCCAAAATTTCTAAATACTGCATTATTAAATAAGTCAGAATAGAATCATGACCATTAGATCTTTCTGAAAGTTTTAGCTTTACCTATTTTTTAATGGTCATGATAATACCATTTGTCGATAGATGGGTCACTTGAGGTAAGGAGGTGATGTCCGGTCTTTTACTAACAACATATGTGGCTTGCTTGTGGCATTCGGATTTGTGTTCTAGCTCAAAGTTAAATTTTGCTAAAAACTCCAACCATCGAGCCTATTTTTGATGTTAACTTCGGTTGAGTGAGGATATGGTTGATAGTAGTACTGTTAGTTTTAACTACGAATTTAGAATTGAGCAAATAATGCTTCCACATCTTCAAAAAATGCACGATTGCTAGAAAGTCCTTCCCTTTGGATTTTATAACGTTGTTTGGCCTTAATTAGCTTTCTATTCTCATAGCATACTTGATGGGCTTCCTACAATAATACTTCTTTGAAGGCGAATTTGATGTGTTGGCCTGCACTTCAAAATGTTTGTTAAATTTAGAAGGGCTAACTACATCTCAAAGTGCTTAGTAAATATATAGAAGGGCTAACATCGACTCCTTTCATTGTCGAACACTTGAGCTCCTTGAAGGCTTGCTAACATGCCTTCAACTAATCTTACTTCCTATCATTTTTGAATAAATTTGTCAAATGTGTTGCTTTTTTTTTTTAATAAATACCCTTCTATGAAACGTCAAAAATAGTTAGTAAGGCTAATGAATGATTGCAGTTCCCTTACACTTATAAGGACTTGCTAATCTCATATATTTTGTACCTTCTTGAGATCTATTCTAATCTGACCTCACCCCACAAAGTGCCCCAAGAAACTAATCTCTTCTTGAATAAATGAATAGTTTTCACGCTTCATGCAGAGATGATTCTACTTTAACTTTTGGAACATAATATTAGATTCTTTATGTGATCTTCTAGGTTTGATTTATATATCACAATACCATCCAAACAAACTATAAATTTGTTCAAATATTCATGGAACATTTGATTTATTAACATGCAAAAATACTGTTGGAGCTTTGGTCAATATGAAGGGTATTTCAAGCAATTAAAAAAGTTTCAAATCTTGTAATACTTGCAACTTTTTGCTTGCCTCCCTTTACAATTCTAATTGATGATAGCTCGACCTCAAATCAAGCTTCATGAAGTATTTCACAATATTTAACTGATCAAGCAAGTATGCGATTAAAAGAATTGGATAATAGTTCTCCACAATTACCTTGTTTAACACATTATAATCAATACAAAGACGTAGATTCCTATCCTACTTCTTTAGAAATAGAACAAGGGCTCTATAAGACACTTTCAAAAGGCGGATGAACCTTGAATTAATCAACCCATCCGAGTATTTTTAAAACTCCACTGGCTTCGGAGGTGCTATCCTATATATTCAGTTGGCAAATAGTTTTGCCTTTGGCAAATATAATCCACCACTCTTTGAGGTTAAAAAACCTTGGTAAACTCTATTGGTATCAATTCCTCAAATTTATCTAGAAGTAGGCAAACTTTAATAGTGGAGACCCAACCTCGATATCTTCATCTACTAATAATATTGTGAGGAAGGTAGTCTCGTCTTTTTCTAGACTCCTTTTAGATTGGAGTGCAGATAATACATTATCTTTATCATTTCTTTAGAATTTTTCTATCCTTTTGGATGCGCTCACCAAACATGGGCTCTCACCCATGAGGAGTATCGAGTTTAACATGAGGAGTACAAAGTTTAAGTGGGATATGGGTATTTCCTTAGTAATTTTCAGATAGTTTATCCCCAAAATAAGGTCAAAGTCATCTACCGGTGATGTTGTGAAGTTTCGCTCCCTGCTCCACTCTCTGTCACACTTGCATAGACTTGGCAACATGAAGAGTGGGCTTTACTTTTGAGTTCATGGCTTTCATGTCCTGCTATCTTGTTCCAACCATATACTTAATCAATTTGCTTTAGTCCAGATCATGAAATTATGAGTGGCACCCATATCAATCATAGTATAGGTACTCTTTCCATTTATTTGAATTTTTATATACATTAGGCATGTTGATTTGGTGGATATCTGAGTATACTTCTATAATGCATACAAGAGGTGGACTGCACCCATGTGAGCTTAGTCTTATCGTTCTCATCATTTCCTGACTCTAGTTGATCACTTTTTTTTTTTTTTTCTTGTAGCACACTTAAAGCTCCTTTATGAGGGTACTATGCTATATTATGTGGCTTGTCACACAGAAAATACCTACCAGAGGATGGCTTCTCACTCATCGACATGATAGAGCTTCCCTTGAAACTCTGGGGGTTCACCGATAACGAATTTTTTTAAAAGCTAATTCCTTTGTTTTTGGCTTTGAACTCTAACTTGTCAATATTGGATTCTCTCTATGTGAGCTTCTTTGAAGAATTATTATCATTCCCTTGATTATGGTTGCCTCTCTTAATAATTTAGTTAACAAGACTTTCAACTACATTTTGGATGGAATCAAATCTTGCACCCCTAGACTAAATAATACTATTTGAGCTTGCCACTACAAGTTATTTATGAAATGAAAGAGACAATCTTTATTAGATATGTCATTGATTCCTAACATATATGTATAGAAAATCTTAACATAGTCTCTAATTGTCTCAATGTGCTTAATATGTTTTATCTTTCTTTATATCTTATCTTTCTTTGTATCTTAAATTCAGTATTTTTAAAATAAAACTATACTATTAGTTCTCTCTTGAGGCCTTCCCATGAGTTAATACTTACTTTTTTCAAGGTAATTTTCTTATATTTGGAATGCCACCATAGCTTGGCATCTTCGATTAAGCACATTGCTACCATGGAAATTTTGGCCTCATTTAAATCCTTTTTTGCAACCCTAAAGTATTATTCCTGATTGAAGATAAAGTTATCAAGCTTTATTGAATCTTGCACGCCACTATATGGCGAGGTTTTGGAGACTTAACACACCATTGTCAATGGCACTACAATTAGTTGTGATAACATGCACTAGAAAGCTTACCTTATGATGAGCTCGATATTCTTTTCTTATAATATTCTTATCAAGTTGCAAGTATCATCTTTTAAATATTTGATCACCTCTTCAATGGACCTCAATTGGACGATAAGGCTATCCATTCTTCTCTCTATCATGTCAAAAGATTCATCTTGGGTTCCGAGCTTAGTCACCTTACTTTTAAGAGTTTTAAGACGAGTCATTATAATTGAATAAACAATAAAAGTCATCTTATTAGTTAGTGGAATCATAGAAGTCATATCAGTAATTAATTATGGTATCGTTTGGGACAGTACTATCCCATCATATGAGATTTTTCTAAAACCAAAGCTTTTCTTTCTATTCATTTTGTAATTTAGGCCTTAATACCAATTGTCATGATTCGAATTCACAGCCACAAATTGTTCGGAGCATCCCTACAAGCACACTTAAATGTTGGAGTTGTCCATAGAAAGCAAACATGAAACTGCTCTAATATTAAGTATGTCAAACATCAATAAGTTATTAATTAAAAGTGTAGAAAAATAATTAAATAATCAATAGT
>JAODPA010068082.1:0-10339 GCA_025585075.1 Nepenthes mirabilis | reverse complement strand
ACTATTTTACTAAAAACACATAACATGACATCTATTATATGGACTCATTCAACAGATTAAAAATAATAAAAAAAAATACTCAAGAAATATCATACCATACTTTAGTAGAATTGCTGTAAACATGTAATAAGAGTTGCACATTTGATATTTCATGAAGTGATTCCTTTCAAAGAAAAGAAAGAAAATAACAATACAAAGCAATGTGAAACACGTACAGATCCCCCAAAACAATGTGTGGAAAGAGCTTGACTCAACTTCAGAGTTTTCAATAACAGATGTTCTACAATTACTCTGTTTGAAGTAATCCTCAACAAGATCAAAATTCCAGCACCGATGCCTCGGCCACTGTCAGTCCGTTTCTTTGGTTTCAATTCCCAAACGCTCGAAAAAATAAAGCTGCCAAACAAGAACGTTGTCGACGAACAACTAAACTCGATCGACATCATGTCGAATTGCCTTGGCAGCAGACATACTTCTTTGCAGTCAACATAAATTAGTCCTGCAAGAATGACAAATTCATATGGTATTGCATGATTTTTAGACAAAAGTAGTAGTGCAGATGGATATATCTTAAGACATACTATCACCTGGGTAGATCTAGAATTTTTTTCAGTAAGATCAATACATGGTGATTTCGTAAAAGAATACTATGGAAAATCAATGCTTTCATAATTTCACTACTTTCTAATATCATAAATTTAGAGCAATTTATTTATTTTGGTGAAAGATACTGAAAAATCGATTAATCTAACACAGAAATGTGTCAAAGTTGTCAACAGATGGATTTTGTGGGGTCAACAAAATTGCCATAGAGTCAATAAAAAATTTCTATTCAGTTATTATTACATTAATATCCATTTCTTTTAGTCTGTAAATAATTTATTCATTGGTGTCAACTGACCCCACTCCTCAGATACTGGATCCACCTCTACTGCCACCTAAAATATTGAATGGTTATCTCCCAAAGACTAGTTAAGAGACCGGATCCCTGCCCGAATATGGCTTCCCAGCTGCATAACTATTAAAGCTTCTTTTATGCAACTCATGAACTTTTTAATCTTATAATTTTATCACACATTCAACAAGGTTGCCGATTTTCATCCATTTGGCGAGTCCATATAAATGAGAAGGCAATGCAACAAAATAAACAACCAAAAAAAAAACTACGGATTAAACATGAGTTACAATTACAGCAGTACAAAGTGAATTCATCTAAGTAAGCATGGAATGAAACATATCCCAATATGTAAAATATCAGCTAATAAATATTAGTATTAGGGTGCTACTGCAACAAAATCAAAATATGCTAGCCCATTGGCAATACATTAGTCGATATTCCTGCTATTTCCTTCTCAGGTTCCCATTCACAAGAAGAAACTTTTTTAGGTCTAATATAGATACATACTAATATAATCCTAATTGAAGACAATCATTGTATCGATGACGTAGCCACTATCTAGGTTATATGGCAAATATTGGTACACTGAAAATAATCATTCAAGAACCCATTATCAACCACAAAGTCTTAAAGATAGAATTGAAAGATGAAACCATAATAACCACCCTAGGTTGCTCCACTCTACATCTTGAATTGCCTCTATGACCAGTTCAAGAAGGCTAAAAATAAAGAAGTCTTATTATATAATTAATTATTTATTTATCTTATTTTTCTATAGATTATTAGTAATTTGTTTAGAGAATCATCACAAAGTTTGTGATCTTGTAATCAAGAGTTTCTAATAGAGCTCTAATTTGCCAATTTGGTGGATTCTACATCTTGTTAATTGTCAACTTGATCTTCAATAAACTAATTCAATATCTTTTTTTATTGTTTCAATATCCTCTAAAAACACTTCTTTTGTTTTGAATAGCGTCACATATTATCAAAAAAATTACTACTGATACTGATATTTTTATTCATGATGTAAGTGAATCTATAAGGTCAAATGTTTTAGAACCTCTAGCTGCTTAAAACACGCACCAATGACGAGAACGAGGAATGATCTGCTTAGATATCATGAGAATATGAGAATTATCATTTCCTCGATGCAGCTGCAGCCATTTTATCATTTGGTATGTACACAAATCTGCTGATATCCGAGACAGCAGGTGACCTTTGAAAGGAAGGAAATTAAAAATAGTGATGTTAGCAACAACATTATAAAGTACAATGAAAAACTCAAAGCCGATCAATATTACCTATTGAGACAAGTGTTGTGCATATCTCTTAGAGGGGCCCGCAGTCCGCTGGCACGGGAACCAGAGGAGCTATATCTAAAAGATGATATTATTGATAGAAACTTTTCCAGCGATTTCTCAGAAATATCAGAATATTGGTCTAAATGGGAGATGTTACACCCGAATTTTCCTTCTGCAGATTTCACCCAACTAGATGTAACATCAACTGAAGGACAGTTACCTGCATTATCAAATGAATTGAAGAGGGTCTTCCATTTAGTACGTATACCCAGAAACTTAGATATAAATATTGGTTAATATGTATCAATATCGGATTCCTCGATACCAATATTTTTCAGTATCTTAACAACGCATTAATATGTTGTCAATATGATGATATATTTGCTGATATTAAAAATATTGGAATATTGATGTATATGTCCGATATTTAGCTAATACGGTCTTATCAGTTTATAATTTTTTTAAATTTTTTTCTTTAGATATATTTGATGCTAATAGCCATGATCAATACCAATACAGATACTTTTATCCATGCCCATAAGGGATTAAAAACATACAGTGGATGAAAGTTCAAGTAAAACTTGAATGCTGAGTCATCTTAAGTGAAGCATCAGTGGCCAAGAGTAGACATGAAACTTCAAAGATCATGTCAGCTCTTGTTGATCTTTTAATGGATTAACTCAAAGCTCACTGGCAGCAGTTCTATACGTTTCACCAATCTTGCTTTGAAAGTGTTGAATTAAGTGAATTGGGTGGGTGCCAGTGATGGATTGACCCGACCTAATAGTTGGTAGTCGGTGGCTAACTCCACCATGTAATTGTTGGGAGGTTACTCCATCTGGGTCTATCCAGTCCCTCTTCTGCTCTTCTATTTATAAGGACAATTTCCATAAAAAAGGTAGGAAGAAGATGAGAGAAATGAAAAATGATGATATTAAGAAGAGGAGAGAGAAAACAATAAAGTTTATCTATATCTATAGCACTTGGATTGTAAAACGTGAGTGTTTTTTAGTTGTGATTATACTTCAACCACGAGTTCTATGAAAGTTCGTGATTCAGCAAAAATCTTGACTTTTTTCACATAATAGGTTGTTTGTTTTCTTTTATCATATTTTTTTAAACTTAACATGCTCCATATTTTTCCTCTAAAAAGAATCTCATTTATATCTTTTCATTTTATTTATGTTTATTTTATATGTCTGTTTTTTCACTATTTTCACTCACTCTCAACACCAAAATATCTTTACTCCCACAGCAACAATGTTCAGAGCACACAGCAGTCAAAGCAAACGTAGAAAACAATAAATTGGCAAGAAAACAACATCAATCAATTTGGTAAGAAAGTTGCCTTTAGGAGCAATTTTATAGTTGATATTTTACCTTCACTTGGAATGGATGCCTCCGCCTTGCTGTGCTTGATCATTACATGTTCCTGAAAAGACAACTGATGAAAACTACATAAAAGCAAAAGCAACTGGAGCTTAGTTGAGGCACGGAATCAAAGAAAATTGTGGAGAATCAAGAACCTACTGTGGGAAAATTGTCAGCTAAAGAAGCCCTTCTTTTCAGATTTGAGCTCTCACGGAAGTTATTTCGTACTACTTCAGATTCAGGTATAGCATCCATGTATTTACCATTGCAGGAAGCTCGATAATTGACTAATTGCTCATCATTGTTGTTGGTTGGATCATTTTCTTTTTTTGACTTATGCCGAAAATAAGAACTCCTCACAATAACCTTATCACTTTTATGCTGAATGTATGAGCTTGTGATGACCTTATGACTTTTGCAGCTTCCATTTTCATCTTTAGACTTATGCTGGAAACAAGAGCTTCTGACAGTATCCTTGGTTTCTAGTCTTGGTTTTTCGATAACAGAATGCGAGGGATAATAATTTCCACGCTCCTGTAAAGCTAAGCAATATTTATAACTTGAATGTCTGGATTGCTGCACAGGAGTGCACTCCGAGTCTGGACTCTCTGTCATGCCTACCACATGATTCATGTCATCATTTAAAGTAATGGGAACTGAAATTTGGCACATTCATTGACAAAAACTACAATCCTTACCATCAAATGAAGAGTCTAAAACCTGATTATCTCTCTGGGAAAAGCCATTGTCCATCTACACGTAAGAAAGAGTGAGTTTTTTCTGAAACAACAAATGCTCAGCATGAATTTCAACCTTCTGTATAAACTTACCGAATCAATAAGAGAAAAGGCATCACCAGGATTTATTGGGTCAACTGGGGGTGCAGATGAACTATTTAATTTGGTAGCGATAGCCACTTCACTAACTTGTTCTCCAGAACTAGGAGAGGATCCATCATCAGAATGTTTAGCTCTGACCCGAGGAGCCCTGAATTTCCTCTTGGCTTCCAGAGATGCAAAGCCTTTGGAGTTGGGACAATAAGAAAATTAAATGGGAAAAATGCATCAAAGTATGACCTTAGCGATTTGAAGAAAGTACAATTGCCCAGTCAAAAAGCTAACTAGATATAGATCCTGCAAACTAAGAACATCGCAACAACCAACGAAAGGGAGTTCCAAAGATTATCAGAAACAGCACCAAGTACACAGGATTGATCGTGTATTATTACAAGCATTTGTCTAGTCCCTAAACAAGGCTATATTTTACGGTATTTCCTCAGAGATCACAAGATTAATGTCTTGTCCACAAAAAAGACCACAGTCTATGACATTGCAACATTCCACTTCAATCTTCATCAGGAAGACTTAAAGTTGGTCTATTTGTCATCTTCAATTTTGCACTTCCTTTTTTTTTTTTTTTTTCAGTTTCATAACAAATTTTTATTATCAGATGTCAGATGGGCATGAACCTATTTATGTAAATACAGATGAAAATTAAATGGAAAAAAATTATAACAAGGAATCAAGAAAGTATGGCAATTTGCTTTGAGAAGCATGATAAAATTGAAATCCTATATAAATTCTAATTTTTCCCCATTCACAAAATCTTAGGTCCATGCTCACATGTAATGACCTTTTTCAGGGATAAGGCTGAAGAATATCAAACAAGAATAGACATGCCAATTAGATACCTGTAAATGGCAACCAAGAGACAAGTCAAGGGCATATTCAAAGTATGAGCAGATGGCAGACAACAAATAAAGGCAGGAAACATCATCCCTAGATCATAGGTTTTCATAAAGTCTGGCCTCTTTCAGGTCCTAATTACTGGAAAAAATTTAAAGAATATCACGAAAAGCATCAGTAATGTATTTAGAAATGAAATATACATACAAAAGTAGTTAGTCAAAATATTCTTTTGTGCAGGCAACTCTATCTTTTTCTTCTTATTTTCAGCTCCGACTTCTTTAGATTTGTAACAACTATCAGTCACAGGCCCAGCATGATTATTTTCCCCCTGTTTGGAAACAAAATAGACAACAGGATAATGCAGCAAAGAGTAACAGATAGGTTTGTATCAGTAAGACAACAAAAATAAATCAGGGCATCACTAGTGAAGGATATTCTAGGAATGGAATTGGACATGCAAACGCATGTTGTCACTTCTAACATTTCATAATGGAGTATATATCACCATATTGCTCTTACATCCTTGTTTCCTCAGTCCTCTTGGTGTTTTAATCTTAAAGTAGTATTTTCCTCTTCATATTCTAATACATGTTGACTTAAATAATTCCATTCTCAAATTCAATAAGGATCGCTAACCAAAATACTTCACATAGTAACAAAATCAGAAAGTCTAGGGAAAAAAGATCAAGTCGAAAGAATTAAAAGATTTCGACCAAGTTCCTGGCTAGGTTGATCAGTTCACTCATAATTGATCACCTACCAAGAGCAATCAATTGACAGATCAAACGTGTGATTGCATTGTGCTTTCCCAAACCTTTTCCTGATCTGCTCAACAACTTCTAACATTATCAGACTCTTTTTTGTCCCTCATTTAAAATTCAATACCTATTAAGACTTTCTACATTGCAAGCTGAAGCTCTGAGCCATATATACCTAACTTTACCTTTAAAATGCAAAGAGGTTTATTCAATGATTTAAACCCATGACCTCGATGCCATAATTACACAACCTTACCCCTGCAACGAGGCTCATTTAGCTTATAATTTCCTTTGACAAGTATAAAAAGCTTATAATTTCAGTGTCGTTTATTTTTTATTTTTTATTTTTTGGTCCTAAGGGTTTTAAAACTCTTAAGAGGCAACAAAATGCACAAACTATGCCTGGATATCAGAAGGGGGGAACATCCATCAAAAGAAAAGCAGGAAAAGAATAAGTACCTGAAATGGTTGTTTACTGATAGGATCAAACACTCCTTCAGCAATGGCTTTAGCTACATGTTGAGGCATTGATGTATCACTAGTTAAGGAATTATCTCTAATATTTTTGTAAGAGAAGAATAAGAAGACCATCCTTAGCTAGAGCATTGAAAGATTACTATATATCCTACAAGTAGGATATGGGCCTAAGAAATCCAAATCCTCATCGATGTTGTCAGAAACATTTGACAAATGTACAATATCTTCAACATTTGGGTCATAAACTCTTTGATGCTGGAATGTCCAGATTGCTTTGTTAAATAACTGTTCATAAAGAGGAGGAACTGCCATGGTGCTATACCTCAAGTGTTTTATGACCTGGAATGAAAGCAGCTATTAGCACCGAATATCCTAAATGAAAGCTTGAAAAGTATAATGATTTAAAAATCTTATTGAATCTGAAATATTATGGCTCAAAGAATCATTTAGCTGCTTGATATTTCAGTAGTGCTTCAATAACACCATATTAAGAGCTTGTGTGGCCAGACCGGAGCTTTTGCTAATGTATTTTTTCTATTAGAGCTTCCCTAAAGTGTTGGAGATTAATAATTTAGCAACACTTTTCCAGCTTAGAAAATGCCCTAAATTTTAGTTAATCTTTTTAGACCAGATTTTCAAGGAGGCTCCAAACTGCAGCTTGTTTTATAAACTAGGAAAAACAGGTACCCCAGGGTCTACCTTGTAAAAAAAATTATTGCAGAACATATCAAGTGCAGTGCCTAAAATAGACCATAACCTTGTCAAAGGTTTTGAATTTCTTAGTAAGTGCATGTGCTTTTTTAATGCCCAGGCCCGGCAGTGACTGCAGATAGTCACAGCCACTTAGAATGCACATTTCAAGAAGCATCTGCTTAGTAAATCCTGTAAAGTTCAGCTCCTTGTTCTGCTGTAGCATGTGATATTGGAATTCAACTCCTTGCCCAAACTTGTCCATCTTGAAGATAATCTGGATTCAAATAAGACCACTGGAATTAGTACCAGATTATGGTTCACGGTCAGACACACTGAAGACAAATTAAAACACCACATAATTCATCTGATTTCAAAGTCTTGCTCTGTTAAAAATGTAACTCACAAGGTGTTCATCCCTTTTACAATGACCAATTGCCTTTTTTAAGTACTATTATAAGCAAGAAAGCATCTGCTGCTGAATTTTCAGCGAAGGGAAGATGTTAGACAATCATATGCCAACGTTGCCCTCTAAAGACTTTCAATAGCATTTTTCAATAATTTATTACAATAAAGAAAAGAAGGTTCATCAGTTGTCAACAAGCAATGCTTTATATTCGTTTCTGCAGCTCCATGAAACTTCTGTTTCTTTCTTCCAAAGAGATCAAAATCATGATAGTCAGCTAAATTGCATTGTAATCAACGACAATGAAATTCACTTGTTACATTGTTAGGATATAAACAGTTACCCTTGCTGCAACGGTGAGGTTGCTTTATCATAACCTAAAAGTCATGGAATCAAGCCAAAGTAGCCTCGTTGCAACATATGAGACAAGGCTGTGTAGTGTGTATTTGACACTTCCTAGACCTCATGATATGGAAGCATCATATACTAAGCCACCCTTTTTATTTAATCTGAATATGTTTCTCCAGTACATAAAATTGGCTAGCTCATACTAGTCAGTTAAGGGAACCTTTCCATGTACCTCCTTCAGCATAAATTTTCAGAGTCAAAGGGAAACCAGGGCCAGATCCAAAAGGGAAATAGTGGGATCAATTAATCTAGCTATTATTTCATTCTTGATACATACTCTTTCTTTTATGATCCTTCAAACCAACTATTGAAAGAACAGATTTAATAGAGACAAAAATGGATCTTCAAGGAAGCCAAGAACACAACTGTTTCCATCCCACTTTCTAATTGTAGTGGTCAGTTTTTTCCCCACTGTTTTGTTCTTGCCCCCTATGCATTTTAATTATAAATCATATCTTCTCTTGTCATCCTCCAAACAAATGTTATAGTGACATTGATAGAGAAGAATGCTATCAAGCATTATTTACCTAAAGAAAAACTCAATGAAGAGATTTTTTCATTCTCATTGTCTGCTCCCTATATGAATAAGTGGCATATAATTATTTGTCTATCTAAAAAGCAAACACTCCCACATCGTCCAATTTGATAATTTTCGCTTCAAAATGCAGAAAGTGGATTCACAAATTGCAAGAAAAAAACCATCATCGGCTCTTGGCAAGATATTCAGTTCCTAAATGGACAAGTGCAACATGCCTTATTAACCTTTTTCACACAACAGGGTCAGATTCAACAATAAAATGTACATCGCATCCGGTTTCCAATTCTTGTATAACTATTTATGATGATTCACCAACATACCACTTACCCTGGGACAACCAAATGGAATTAGATCAGAATCCTCAGTAATTACTGCATCAACCTGCTTGGTAACTGCCAAAAAGGTCATTTGAGCATCTGCCTCGTAAGGAGCCACAATATAATAGACATTTTCCTTCTTTAAGACCTACGACATGAAGGATATCAATAAGAAAAGAAACAAGTCTCAATTCAAGAAAACACTACATTGATTGTTTAAGAAAAAATAAGTGATAGATGGACAAAATTTTACCACCATCATGGAACCCCATCTCGTTAACCATCCCAGGTTCTTTTTTTTTTTTTTGGAGGGTGGGGGAGGTGGATTGGAAAACTCACAACTTTTTCTCTTCTACACCATTTTTTATGTCAGAGTTCTTTCAAAAATTAAGATGAATATTGCCAAAAATATCTTGGTCCAAACTCGCTATCAATAGTGTAAAAACTCAAAGCCTTTGAGTTACCTGTATAAGTTCATATGCAATAGCAGGTGAAATATCAACAGCCTTTTGATAGCATTCGTACGCGGCAGCAGAATTTCCGTTTGACTCGTGCTGAAAAGCACGTATAAGATTTTCCTTTCTCGCCCTGCAATTGCAGAATAGATCCTTCTTGTTCACTCAAATTATGCATCCACAACAGAATAGTCAGACTTCAATCAGATAAATCATTTCAATTCATAGCCATAGTTATGAGTGAACTGACCCCTTCAACTGCATATAAGCAGCATAGGAATTTTTTTTTTTTTATAAATCCTTTGGATGAGGGATTATTCGATAGATTTGGTGGTAAGTTAACCGCAAATGAAAAACAACTCTAATGGCTGAGCTAAGTATGCTTACCAACCTTGTCCTGAGCGTAGGAGAGTGTCGTGCCCCGCATGAATGTGAATTGAATGAATGGACACCACATCTCCACTAGTTCGTGCTCAAAATCTATAAACTTCTGCGTGCCTTACTCCTCCCGCCCACACGTCGTTACATTTCTCCGTTCACTCGTAAGTTCTTCTTGTTTTTTTGAACCACTAGACGATGGGGGCACATTTGCCCCTTTCATAGTCTATGTTTTGCTGGAATTAATGTCACAGTATATAGTGCCTTACATTACAACAAGGAGAAAAGCTCTTACCCTTTGGACAATCCAATTACATTCTTATGGGAGGCCCAATACTCAAGGCTCACCCATTGTGGGATATGGAGATGGTCGATCCATCCAACCTTACCCCGATATTATCCAAGCCTGTTGAAAGAGGTGATTGAGCTCATGATCACTTGTGTAATTTACACTATGGTAAATATATAGATACTTATTAGAGAATGAATTTATAGAATTGACTTAACCGAGGTATTTTTGTATAGAAGTGCTGCATGTCAACGAAAACCCTCACATAATAGTTGTATAAATGATTTTTAGACTTGAGATGTCTTAGTATCTCATATATAAATTATTATACTTTTATACTATTAATATGTGTCCAATGTTAGATA
>JAODPA010068081.1:0-33052 GCA_025585075.1 Nepenthes mirabilis | reverse complement strand
AATTGAATATTTTTTTTCATAAACTATTGGGGACTTACTCATCGAGCAGTTCGTTCAGGATTATGTTCCAATTGAGTTCATTGGTAAAGTTTGATCCATCTTCTCAATATTTTATTGTCAAGTATATTAGGCATTCCGTACAATAATAACTTCTAAACGGTTAAACCGCGCCATATCGCAACGGTCAAACCTGTCGTTTCGAAAACCCTAGAATTGCACGACCCGTAGGGTGCGCCTCCTTCGTTCGGCGGCGTTCGCCGTCCATGACATCGAAAGCAGCGGAAGATGCAGCAGAGAAACCGAATTCCTAGCAAGAAGAATCACCATGACGAAGAACTACTCTCAACGCTTGGAGATTTTACTAGCAAAGAAAATTGGGACAAGTTCTTTACCATCAAAGGCAGCGCCGGTTTCGAGTGGTACGCTGAGTGGCATGAACTCAAAGACCATCTCCTCTCTCTCCTCAGCTCATACGTTGCCTCCCCCGATGCCTTCTCCGCTGCTACCACCTATGCTTCGGCCACTGAGCAGCCGCCGCTGTCTACATCAAAGGAGAACTTTCGAATTCTCGTCCCCGGCTGCGGCAATTCTCTCCTTTCGGAGCACCTCTACGATGCCGGATTTCACGCGATTACAAATATTGATTTTTCGAAGGTTGTCATCTCCGATATGTTGCGCCGAAACGTGCGGAGGCGGCCTGGTTTGCGGTGGCGCGTGATGGACATGACCAACATGCAGGTCGTTCTCTCAATTTCTCCCTGCTAGTGTCAATCTCCTCATGTTGATTCGTTGTGTTTGAATTTTCTATCGATTTGAGCTGTTTTTTATTAATGAGTTGAAATTTATGTTCTTCTCGTATTAGATGCTACTCCTTTTGTGGGGAGTCCCTTTTGTATATCTGACTTCTGAGAAATGTTTTGTGTTCTATAAGTTTTTCTTAAAGAATTTCGTTTCTTGTTTGTTTAGTCTTTGTTTAACTATTAGTTTGTCACTTCTTTAACAGTTTGAGGATGGGGCATTTGATGCTGTACTCGATAAGGGGGGGCTGGATGCGTTGATGGAGCCGGAGCTTGGACCTAAGCTGGGAAGTCAGTATCTATCAGAGGTGTCATGGACTTCCACATGCGCATAGTTTTTCTCATGATTTATGTTGCATGTGATTCAAAATTAAGTGTTAGATTTGATAATGAGTATGCAGTATTTTGCTGCATTCACATTGATTGTGCGATATAAACAGGTAAATCGAGTTCTGAAACTAGGAGGAAGGTTTATCTGTCTCACATTGGCAGAGTCACATGTATTAGGTATTCTTCACCCCAACTACACTTGAATACCGAAGTTAGAAAGATGCATGTATTTATATTACTTTCATTTCTCTGTTCAATGTACTTCACTCAAAAGACCCTAAATCTTGAATATTACATGGCAATGGAAAGGTGAAGTGGTTATTTTCCGGTTGGAGTTTTACTTTGCTGTTCAATTCCAGTATTTTTTGTACTTGTCCTTTCCCATTCCTTGTTTCTTGCAATGTCCAAATCGAGTCTAGGGTTCTTGATGAGTTTCTCTTCGTACAAAGTGAATACCCTTGCTTTATTCTATCCTTCCAGGTTTGCTTTTCTCAAAATTTCGGTTTGGATGGAAAACAGTTCTTCACTCCATATCTCAGACACCTTACAATAAACCTGGTCTTAGGACATTTATGGTGGTGGTTGAGAAGGTCAACTCTTGTTCACTTCACCTGATTGTTTCATCTTTGGACCATTCTTCCACTGATTGCAGTGGAGATCAGGTAGAGTATTTTGTCAATATCTTTGTGTTTATATGAATTTATATATGGTTCAGTGTCCCATTTTGACTCCCTCTTCTGAAATCTTAGCTACTTGCTGATAAGAATAATGCTTGATGCTAAAGGAATAAAAAAGGTATATGGAATGCTAGACGTGTGCAATGTTAGCCAGATTGCAAGAGCACTAACATAATATGCATTCCATTTTTCTAGGCTAATGGACTGTATGATGCACTTGAGACTGAGAATCAAATTCGCAAGCAGTACATGGATGCTTCAAATATAATATACTCTCTGAAAGATATGCAACTAGGAGCTGTAGGTGATCTTATGGAACATAGGCCAGGCCTCCGTGTTCAACTGGCTTTGGGTGGTGAAGGAGACTCCCGTTTCTGTTACAGAGTTGTGCTTCTTGATGCACAGCTGGAGGCCAGTCCGTTCTTGTATCACTGTGGAGTTTTTCTGGTGCCTAAGGTCAGCTTGCATTTCAGCACCTAACCAGGTCCATGCATTCTTGATGATTAATAAATTCTGCTTTTATTATTAACTAGCAATAAATCATTATTGCTGATTAAATCCATTCTTGAATAATGAAATGATCAAATTAACCTACAGGAAAAGTAATGAAGTAGTAAGCTTTTATTTATGAGTAAATACCATTATGGTTTGTAGGTGAATAATTTATTATTAACTGGAGCCAAAATTATATTTTCCCTGTGTCTGTATTTTTGGTAAGCTAGATATTCTCAAAGAATGCAGTGATTGTAAATTTTGACGTCGTTATTTCCCCTCTAGATTGTAAACTAAAACCTTACTGAAGCTATGCTGCCTGATTTTTTTTTTAATTAATAATATCTTTGTATAATGAACTTGAATTTGTGTCTCTAGGTCCATCTTTATGTCACCGCAATTATAGTATTAAAAATTTCCTGTGATTCTTTCATTTGGGGATCAGTTATGTCTTCCTTTTTCTATATTGCTCAAGTTGTTGGCGACAGTTTTCTATTGTACGATTATTTTTCAGACCAGGGCACGTGAGTGGTTGTTCTCCTCAGAGGAAGGGCAATGGGTTGTAGTTGAAAGCTCAAAGGCTGCCCGCTTGATAATGGTCTCCCTTTCTATTCCAATAATTAAACTTTCTACTCTCCTACCAGTCATTTTTCATGTCCACTGGCAGGCTTATCATTCATTATTTTTCTGTGTGAATTTTAGGTTTTGTTAGACTCCAGCCATGATGTTGCCAGGATGGATGAGATTCAGGTACTCTGTTCTTTCAAATGCTTGTGCCACAAGCAATGCATCTTATTGACATACTTGGTTTCTTTTGCAGGAAGATCTTTCTCCCCTTGTGAAACAGTTAGCACCTCAGAAACATGATGCTGGGTCTCAAATTCCGTATGTACCATGGTCATTGCACCTTCTTTTATTTTTGTTCACCCTTCTCTTTTCTTCCCCTTGAGGATGTGTTGTAGATTTGCTTGATTATTGCAGTCTCCCATCCTTCCACTAATTTGAACTTCTAATGCTTTGTTTGAATTGTACATGTATCTTTTTGCATCAGGTAAAAATTTATTTTGGTTATCATAAACCTGCTAATACTGTCCTACAGTACCCAATTTCTCTAATTTATTGTCTCTTGTGATTCCAGTTTCTGACTCCAATAAGGTAAATATGATATGAATGGCACTACTGAATACTATAGTTCTCACTTGGCCACCTAAGGGCTCGTTGATGTTGTTAATACTATGTGTACTCAGTAATCACAAGATAATTATATTTCTGTTTTGTTCTTTAAAAGGAGAAAATAAGATAGTTTAGTAAAAGAGGACACTTATCACAAAAAGGGAAATAAAGAAAAGAGAGGGACTCACACTAATATGGAATGAGCAAATTTTAGCCACTTTTGCCCCTTCAATAGAACAACAAAGTATCACTAGAAATTTTTGTTGTTATAGTAAGTAAGGACTTTAGAAGTGCGACCGTTTTGAATGAATTCATGACTTTAGACACCACTTTGAGTTGTAGAAGTTTGAATTGAGGACTCGTCTTTGAGAAATCTTTACTTTTCTCTGTCTAAATCCCTTGAGAGAATACATGGCCATTTCTTCCTCACATCACCCCCCCCCCCCCAAAAAAAAAGAACATTGTTTTCCATGTTGAAGTTCAATTTTGTTGAACATGGAAAGCACTTGAAGTTATTCATATCACTTGAGAGAAGTAATTTGGGTCAACTGTCTTCTCTCCTGGGTCTTCTTCTTCATATCATTAAATTTGCTCTTTTAAACCATTTTTTTATTCTTTTTAATTTTTATTATATCTGTGTATGAGATTCTTTTAATCTGTGTGTTAGATATATGATTTAAATGATGCAACTATTTGTCCATGATGTTCCTTCCCTTTTCTGAAATTGTCTAGAAGGTGGGCTAACTCCCAACTGCAACCTCTGTCTTCACAGTAGACTGTACAAATGATCTGCAAGGAGATTGACCAATTCTTTGTTGGAGGCTGCATGTAGTAGTGACAAACAAAACCTTAATGGAAATCCAGTTCATCATTTAATCCTCTAGAGCGTGCCTGTTACAGAAGCTATCCACCTGCTTATTAAGTTTTTACCTCCCATGATAATTTATGCATATCAATACTTGGATTGCCTGCTGAAGTAACTTTGAATCAGTTTCTGTGAATTAGATTAAAAAGGAATCTTCCCATAATGAGCCTTGACATAAGCCCAGAGTTTGTTAGCCACATAGGCAGAAACGCCAACATTGAAGCTGAATTCTCCCAGCCCAATTCACGGAAAAGTCTCAATCACTCCAGCTATCTGAATTAGTTTTAGCTGTTCTGTGGGTGGGAAGTGCAGCTGATGTGAACCTCCCCTTCTTTTATGGTATACCCACCAATCTTCTCGTTGCCCTGGTTTGTATTACTTCAGTAGCATGCAAAACAAATGTGTATCGATATTGGGAAATATCCCTGGTATAACCCAAAAGAAGTCAATTACTCAAAAGATTGGGAATAATATATTTACATCTACAGCTTGTGCGTTTACCAGGAAACTACTTTCCCGTTAGACTCGGCTTCTAATAGAGAAGTTATTTGTTATTGGAATAAGGCATAACATCAATATTTGAGCTTTGACTTTCTTATCATCTAAACGGAGATTAAAAGCTAGGAAGTGGACCCTCCTCAAATAATTGAGGTTCACTTTCTATTTGAGCGAGCCTGTTGGTATAAATGTAGGGCTCATGCTGCACTCGATTGTTTTTTTTTTTCTTTCTCTCTCCAAAGGGAGTCTTATTTGGTTTGAATTCATGCTATTTTACTTCAGTCACAGATACATTATACAGCAGTACTAGACACTGGGCCCTGTTCAGTATTAGTTCAAAATGAAATACTGGGGGTTTGCTTTTCTTGCAAGTGCTGTTTTCTCTTCTTCCTGTACTTACAACAACAGTAGCCTCTCCTTATGAAAGACATTACCAAAAACCATCCTATACCATCTATGCAAGTGAGCAGTCTATTTTGAAAGGACTGCATCCCTGATCATTGCAGACAAATGAGTTATTCGCACTTGAACCAGAGTGCACCTGGTATCCGAAGGGCCTATCTATTGCAGGAGGGGATGATTGACCTTTCAACATCAATGAGATTGGGTAATTGTTGGAGTACAATTGAGGGTATGTCTAGCTGATGCTTCTGGTACAACTCACTTCATTTGGAATTGCATTAGGCACAGTCTAATGCTAAAGTTCTGACCAAGTGCCATTACACCAAGTTTAGTATTGGCTGGTTAAATTCAAATTGAACAAACCATGCATTTGATTTCCTGTATGCGGCACACTTCAGAAAATCATTCAATCTATTGCCCAGTAAGGATCATTATTTTCTGATCACCATTCTCAATACTTGTGATGGTTATGAATCTTCCTGATCCTTTGATGCATCTTAGTACGTGTTTGTGCTGATGGCATGGGTTTGTAATTGCTACAAAGCTTTGAGTTCAGTTTCTGTGGTTTGAACAATGATTCACTCTTGATATGAATTGTGTTGTAGATCCTTAATAATTGTTGCATGAGGTCTGAGTTGGCTTATTTGAATTCGGATGAAAATGTTGGCTGCAGGTTTTTGACAGCAAGTGATGGAATTAAGCAGCGGAAAGTTGTTGAAGTGGTACAGTCTGCAGACATTTATCAACATGCCAATTTCCTTAGTTGAATTTGAATATCTGATGTCTGTTCTCTTTTCATGATGCATTTCTGATTGATGAGAAGAGAAAAAATGAAGGCGTAGGAAGGAAATTGGGGACAAAAAAACTGTGGCAAAGAAAATTTATAATTCTGACACACTGCATCTTAGTTCTACATTATTAGTGAATAGAATGTGAAATATCTTTTTTGACGCAACTAATTATATTCTTATTTAACAGCAGGCATACAATGCAAACTAGGAAGTGTTTATACCTGATATAAATATGATTCATGTATTGAAGTGTTAGAATTGATCAAACCATTGTCAGTTGTCTTCTTGCTGTCCTATTCTGGTTAGTGCATTTTGCTTTCGTAAGTGGGTGAACTTTTAGTCTCTATTTGAACTCTAGAAATTTGAGGGAAAGAATGTGCATATGTGCAGATATTTGTTTAAAATCCAGTTCCATGATCACATTGTTTTCAAACTTCTTTTCTATCTCAAGATTTATGATCCAAATAGGGTTTTGAAGAGTGTCATTCAGTCTTTATGATTGTTGGACAGTTTTTGATAAAACATCTCAATTCCTATGTATGAGTGATCATCCATATGGGGTCAAGAGAAAGTTAAACTGCTTCATGTGTTTCAGTCTTTTGCTTATTCTTATTATTTGCCTGCTAATGATAGAAAATAAAATATGAAGATCATTAGATTGTAAAAGATCTTGCTATTATGGCAATATAGATGACTTAACACATATGTTTTTACCATTCTCTATGGTAAGGTCTATTCTCCTTGTCTCTCTCCTAAAAAGGAATGGCATCTAGTGAAAGTTGTTTTGGTTGGTTTAAGGCTGGTAAGTTTCTAAAATGGGCCGCAATTTTATTGAGGACATCTTTTTTGGTTTTTTCATTCATTGCTGAGTGGTGTTGAATAATCATACAGGACTTGCTCTTGACTTTCTGCCTATTTAGTTTCATCATCCTTGGGTTCTGTGTGCTTTAGGTCAAATCTAAATTGACGGGACCAATAGTTGTTGAAGACGTGATTTATGAAACAGTTGATGACCAACTTGCTTGCTTATTTCCAACACAAGAGTTGGTATTCCGCCGCCTTATCTTTTTAAGAACTGAGGGTTTGGTGCAGTCAGAAGCTTTGCTAACAAAAGAAAGACGTTCTCCAGTGTATGGTGGTGAAACAACAAGGAAGAAACCCGGATCAGTTTATAAATCCAAGAAAAGAGAGAAGCAGAAGCTGAAAGAGTCTCAACAATCTATGCTTCATGGTAGTAGCTGAAATCTTTCTCTGCTTGAGTTACCTAATTTACTTCAATGCTAACAGCAAATTTTGAAGTCCTACCAAGTGGGGTCAGTTGTATAAATATGCTTGTGCTATTATTGCACCATTTATTGTAACATCTTCCGAAAATAGAAGTAATTTTATATCATTTATTATCACCTCACTTTATGTTTTTGTAGAATTACCTCTCCCTTTCTTTCTCGCCTCCAACCTTAACCAAATTGTCCTTTCTTATTGGCTCTTCATCATCCTTCTCCTATCTTTTCTTATAGTGATACAATGTCTATATGGCTACAAATATTGTTCCTTATCTTACATTTTAGAATGATTCCATCATGGATGTAAATATCGGTTAATATTTAAAATATTGGCCAATATGTATCGGTATGAGAAGGCTCCTATATCGATGTTTCTTGGTATCAAGAACGTATCATGACATGCTACCATATCAATGACCTCCCACGATATATCGGCTTATACAATCAATATGTTTTGGCTAATTTGTATCTTATTATATATGTTTATTTTTTTCTCTTAAAAGGTTAAATGATCACATTTTAAATATATCTAAATGTTCTAAGAGGTTTAAACTTGTATATTTTGTAGAGATATAAATCATATTTTTCAGATATTTTTGAATGACCTATAAAAATATTAAGATTAGTTTGATTGAATTGGCTTAATCTCCTCAAATAGTTCAATAAATTGTTACATACACACGTGCAGTCACACATGCATGTGCGCGCACTTGCACATGCATAGGCACGCACAGGCAGGCACACACAAACACCCCCCCAACTACCCTACTACTACTAGATGACAAACCTAACTATGTGTGTGTGTGTGTTCAACTACTAGATAACAAACCTAACTACCCTACTTTTGGAGATGATAAAGACTTTACTTAATGGAACACCTCTAACAAAGGGACAAATAGTGAATTTCGATTATATATACATATGTGTGTATGTGTATTCCTTTTGATGTAGTCACGATAAAAAAAATTTTACGTTTGGATGTTTGATAGCGATTAGTAGTGTCTAATATACCTGATACTAACACCGCACTAACAATATCAATATTTTCATACTTGGGATGTCGATGGTGTCTTAATATTCATACCTTTGTAACACTTACTTTTTGTCTATGTTTAATTGCCTAATATTCTAACATGTAAAGCAAGAGCAGGTTCAATAATTGTTTTATAAAATTTTCTTTTTAAATTTCAAGATACTTGTTGGTCACACAGTATTTTTCGATACATTTCTACATTTTTTGCTATCATACATTAATCTTACAAGTTACTTCATCATCAGTCTCCATTTTCTTGAATTATAGACCCAAGTGGTGACTTCTATAGGTTTTAGGAATATCTTGATAATTCATTTGGACTTATTCATTGTTCTGTCTAGAATTACCTAGTTTACTACTTGTTATAATCCATACATCTAATTCTTTTGGTGACTTAAAGCTCACTAGTTTATGAGGTTACTAGTTATTAATTGAAAATTCACAACATAATTTAAATTAATTATTGTGATGCCTGGGGTGGTTGAATGATCGGCACAAAACTACCACACTTAATAGTATGACATTTCATAACTGTATTTATTTTTTGGTAGTAGTACCAAGTTTTGGTTTCATTGCAAACCTGTTTGGTGATGGCCAAACATTGTGCAGATGTCTGTCTTCTTTCATCTTGGTTTTATGATTTCATCCTTAATGTTGTAGAATTGAGCAGCAATATGGCAGTTGATCACATCTTTCTGGCTAGTCCATACCATACTGGAATTGTTGCTGGGTTCTCATTGATCGCATCTTATTTAGAAAGTATAGCATCTTCTGGAAGAAAGGTAAGGATATGGATTCATTGCTGTTCTGTGTTTGATGTTAACATTTGCATTTGCACTGCTTTTCTGCATATTTGAGTGCAACAAGAATATTGCAAATTCAAAGTGGAGTATTTTTGTTTTTTTTTTTTGGGGGGGGGGGGTGCAGGGAGGTTAAGCATCCTTCAAACAATTGTTTGTTGATTATGTATGCCATGTAAATTGACAAGTACTTGGTAAGTTATAGGCCAGAAGCATCTTTGTAATGTACAATTTAAACCCAAGTAATTGTTTGTCATGTCAGAATCCTGAACCCTTTTTTTTTTTTTGCCTGAAAGCCCATCTGAAATAGTGGAATCTTGTCCAAGAATTTTCTCCTTTCTATTGAAGAATGAAAGAAAGAAAGAAAAGTGGGAAAGGATATCTTGTGCCTTTTTTTCTCCTTTGTCTGATTGTATGTTATTCTATCCTAGGTTGAAGCAGCTGTAATTGGTCTTGGGGCTGGTTTGCTTCCAATGTTTCTCCATCATTCTATGCCCTTCTTTCAAATTGAGGTATAATTTGATGCCTCATATAGCTGTTTGAGATAGTGATTTGCTATAAATGATCTTAATATTTAACCCTCATGTAGGTGGTGGAATTGGATCCTGTTGTTCTGGAAATTGCAAGAGACCATTTTGGTTTTTATGAAGATAAACGTTTAAAGGTAATTACTTGTTTTTTTAGAATCTCTTTTTCTTGATCATGCAGATAAATCTTGAATGAGATCAATACTCCTTGTGATTTGTTTTCTACCAACCTGCCAGGCTCCTATCTCAAGAATTTAGATGTGGTACTGGTGGGGATGTTAATGCTTGACAGTACTTGTTTTGGAATGTTTTGCAACGTGGACTTGCATCTAGCTAGTGATCTTGAGTATTTACTACTACTACTAAAACTGAGAAATTTACATCCTTTTTATTTTGGGTGTCTTAGAAATTCCCCTTTTACTTTAGTGACATCAGAACATTAAATTCTCTCACTTTGCTTTAAGTAGATAGGCAATGTTAGAATGCCTACTGCCCAAATTCGTGACGTTAGAAGCAGTAATCAAGCAATTCTTCAAAGCTATATTTTTTTTCTACCTACATATTTTGGGTGATGGAATTAGCTTTATGCAGAACTCTATGATCTACAGATCCATACTGGTTTTCTCGTCGTACACTAGTCATGGCTGGGATTGCCGTGTTTCATGTTGGCTGTATTTGAAATTGAAACTACATATGAAGCTTATCACTGATGAGTTGGGATTGAAGTCTTAATTTGTTGTTTACCCATCATAGTTGAAGTGGTTGATCACAGGAGATGCTTGGCTAATTATGAATGATATCACTGCCATGGTTCCCAATCAGGAAAAAAAAAGGAGGCTTTGTATAGTGGGATCCAATGTGTGGGAGTCATTGAGACCTGGCTTATGATCTATACAGCAGACAATCACTGCCTGTGACATATGCTTGTGTCTGGGATTTGTTTGCGAAGGTTGTACGGATTTTGTTTGGGATTTCATTTTTTACTTCCAGTTGGGTCTTGGCTTGTTGTGTAGTAACTTCTTGGGTACTTTTGGCCAGATACAAGAAACTATCCAAAAGGAGGGTGTCCAAGTGGACCAGATGTGTGAACAGGGGAAGGGACAGTTCTTCCACAATCATCTGCTTGCAAGTGTGATATGCATGAGACAATCACACTTATTTTCCCTAGCATGGCACTGTTTTGCAACAGGAGCCATCTTGCCAACATATTTCAGCCCTGCTCCTTAAAATATCAGATGGAGTATAGAGAGAATACCCTGATTGGCAATGGAGTACTACCTGTGTCCACCTGTTCTGGCAATTGCTTGGGTAGTATTAGTCACCTAATCTTCTGTCCCATCAAAAAGACATCTTTTACTTGTGATTATTGCATCTGAAATTATCTTACATTTAAGACACTCCGAAAAGTCGAGGTGTTTTCTTGTGCTCATAGATTTATTATGTTGTAGCTACTTGTACTAATTTACATTATTTTCATCTGGCCTTACTATTGTGATTGGGTTCATCTTTCTGATGGGATCCAGTTAATGTGTATTTACTCTTATTATTTACATGATTTTAGCCATCACTTCATATTTCTGTCTTTGCTGTTGTGATTAGGTTCATCTTTTTGACGGGATCCAGTTTGTTAAAAAGCTTACAAAGTTTTCTGCTGCTGCTGAAGTAGCTCAAAGTCATGGAAAGGTGGAGCCCGTTACCGATGTGAAGACCTCTTCAAATGGAGATTGTATCACATCTGAGGCTGAAGCTGAAACAAGGCGGCATATTGACATATTGATTATTGATGTGGACTCTTCAGATTCAAGGTAATATGCTTGACATTGACTCTGACTGGACATGATTTAGCAAGGAAAACAAGCTCCATCCTCCATTTAATGTGATTGAGTGATTTCTCCCGCATTTTTGTGCAGCTCTGGATTGACTTGCCCTGCTGTAGACTTTGTGGAGGATTCTTTCCTCTCTACTGTGAAGGATGCTATTTCTCAGCAGGGTCTCTTTGTGATCAATTTGGTGTCAAGATCACCATCCATGAAGAACATAGTTCTTTCAAGGATGAAACTGGTGAGAATAAAGAACTAGTCAAAACTATGCTGTAATTTTCAATGCCATTATATGGTTGGTGTTTGCATAATGAATGTGACAGTTGTTTTGCTTCTTGTTTGTCTTTGTTTTATGTTTTGCAAATGAGAAGTTATTGTTCATAGGTAGCCATACAAACAGTATCTACATAGAAATATTTTTGAAGATAAACATGAATATATGATATTAATATGAAATTGGTCTTCTAAACCACATACTGATATTGGTTCCAATTTTATTGCCTGTCTACTATGCATTCTTTTCAAGTTTAGGCATCTTTCAGTTGAAAGGAGATTCTCCCAACATGTGTTAAGTGCTATAGATCAAGATTTCCATTTATGGAGAAACAAAACACTCTCAGTGATGGAGAGAAAAAATACTCCATGGAGAGGAAAAAAAACTTTAATTATTTGAAATGGAATGGTTTGCCCATAAATGGGATCCATCTTACAACAGGTGAAGTAGAAGGAGTTCTTGAATATAGATGGGGCTCTTCCCAGTGCCAAGAATAGCCTGGTAGCAGCCCCAATACAGCTTGAAGAAGAGGGTTGCAGAGCGGGCGGGAGGGAGAAAGAGTGGTTGCCTGGGTTTTATGTACATATTTTTGTCTTGAATTTGTGTTATTATGGGGTCAAGATTTTACCTGTAACTATGGTCATAAATTTGCCTAAATTAGGGATATTTCTGTCAGGTGAACTGTTTGATTGGTTTGGCATCCATTCCAGGTGTTATTGGCATAAGTCTCATGTTCTATGAACCGGTTTTGTGGGAGGACAGAATATGCGAGACATTTTCACAACTGGATTATGTAGAATCGATATTCTAGCCTATCCCAATTATTATGCTGTGGTGTGGTTGGATGCCCCTTTATTTAGGTTGTCTATCTTTGCTGTGTAGCACAGACTTTCATGGTTGTTCATGGCCTGGCACACTTGTTATTAGTCATAGGCGGGAAAAATGAATTATCGCAATGTACTTTCATATCTTCCTTTTTTTCTCAGTTCAAACTTGAGCCCAGATTAGATCTGGGTCTAGACATATTATGGGGTAAATTCACCCTCCCTTGCACAGTGTTTGTGTTTAAATTCTAGCAAGAAAAACGATAGAAAATTAAAACTGTGCAAAACGATGTGGATGTTAAATGTGTCTTTGTTTCGTATGTTACCAGATCAAAGTGATGAAATCTAAAATGTTTCTTGTCCTGTGAGGTTCATTGGAGAGCACTTAACACTCATTCCCAAGTGTTTTGAGAGGAATCCAGGGGTAACTCATTTTACAAAATATAGCTAAGTCTCCGGAGTATTAATAATTTCTGCTTAACCATCTGCAAACCAAATGATACGAAAATTTCAATTGAAGGCTTTTCAGTCTTCTATAGAGTTCTACACATCAGCATCAGGATGAAGACTGTGTACTTTTTTGTTGATTGTGGGGTGACAAACGGAGATATATGTTAGATATCTCAGTGAAACTGACCCGAAAGTTGCAAATTTCATTACACAATTCTGTCTAGTAGGATACACATCATAATGGTGGTTGCTATATTATAAATCATTAGACTACAATATTTTAGTGTGTTGTACTTTGAATTGCTGCTTCTTAGATCTTGCCTAGTGTGAACTTGAACTTCTGGTCATCCCTTGTCTTCCCCTCTCAGGTCTTCAGCCACCTCTACTGTCTTAAACTTGAGGAAGATGTCAATGAAGTTCTTTTTGCTCTTAACTCAAGTCCATTCATCAAGGAGGGTGACCTCTCTGAAGCAGCAGTTCGACTTGAGAAAATGCTTAAAAACCCAGAGAGATGTTGTGGCGTAATAGATGCCGCAAAGAAGATCAGACTTCTCAAATGAAATTGTGCCTCTGCCGGAGATGGAGGATGGCTAGGTGAGATTGTTGTGACCTTGAAATGACCATGTAGCTTCCAAGACAAACTACCATGGCAACGGAATCTTTGGTGTGCGATCACCAACACACAGCTTGTTTCTCTTCTTTCTTCTTCTTCTTGTACTGTGTTGTAAGACATGATCAGTACTTTGATTGGTTGTACAAATAAGATCTTATTAGAACACAAATGTAGGTATATATCAGAGAAATGCCAAATGCATGCAGACTGACTCGGAGGAACTGGTGCTTGCAGCCAATCCTCCGGTTTTTAAATTTGTTAAGCTCTAAAGTTGTAAAGAGGAGGATCTCGGCATTAAGCACTCGTGTCTGAGTGGTAAATTAAGGGTAGGATACTTCTTAATAGCATACATATACGATCACAAGCTTAGGACCTGTGCAAGAGCTCCTGCCACAGAGAGAGCTAATACGGTCGAAGCTCCTCTGAAACATCTCATAATGAGATTTCCGTTTACACAATCATTAGCACGGTGCCAGGAGGGACTTGTTTGCAAAGATGGCTGACGAGGCGGCCCGGTTAATTTGGTGTGGTGGGGTGGGGGGGGGGGGTGGAATAGATACTGTGAGGCTGCTCAAGATAGGTCTTCTAAAGCGGCAGCAGTAGCAGCAGCTATAAGCTTGCACTACATTGAGCTGCTTCCTCTAAGAAAGTAATTTGGAAGAGACAAGAATGAATCCACGACAAATGCCAGTGAAGTTGATACTGGATTCCACAGGCTTGACAATTTAATTTAATCAACTCCTCTTAGGACCGCCAAGCATATTGCCCAGTCACATTCACTTTCTATTGATATTAGAGAAAGTAGTACTTCAAACTCGGGAAATTTTGCTCATTTTGCGGTGCACGTCTTTGTTGTCTGCACCTCGTTTGATAAATACGACATCGTCGGCGGCAAACGAAGACGTAAAACTTTTGTCCAACCCATTACTGCAAATCTTGACTTGAAGAGGAAGGATGCCTATTCCTTACATTCGTACAATGCTTATTCATTACGTAGAACTTTTCAAAGTTCTATATGTTAACTTTTGACCACGCTCATTATTTCTTTTTCTTTTTATTTATTTATTTATTTGTAAGTCGCACGAATCTTGCTAAAAATTAATTTGGGTACACAAGTAATTAAAGTGTTGATAAACTAATCTTCAACTAATAAATATTCACTTACCAATATACCTATAAATTAAAGTGAATAACCTTTCAAGATAGTAACTTTTTCTTAGATTTAAAAATATCAATTTGTAAAAGTTTACTGTAGTATCAAGTGTATGGTTTGTTCTAGGACGTCAATATATAGAAGTTTTACTGCAGCATTAAATAAATGAATTGGATAACAGTCTTCTATAGTATTAATGTACTTCTTAATTAATTAAATTTTTCTGTAACGTATGGTAGATCCATGTTTTTCCCCCTTTTGCCATCAAATAGGCTAGTTTGGAAGTGCTGTGCCTTTTTTTCTCTTTTCTTTTTTGGCGGAAGCATCCAAATGTTGTTTAAAAAGTTGATATAAATCAAAAGCAATGCATGCGGTATAGTCAATTATTCCCACCGGACACACACAAAATGAAAACTTTAGCTTTTAGAGCACATATAAGAAGTATGGCAAAAACCAGATCCAAAGGAGAAAAACATTTCGCAATGCAGATTTCTATGTTAGTGTTTGTATATCTCCCGAATTTAACAAAAAGTAAAGACAACCCGGGTTAGGCAAGTGCTGATCAATCCAAATGTGATCATCATTATCAAACTAATCGGGGGGGTTAGATGTAAGAAAATAAGGTTACAAAATTTAAGCGAGTAGTGTTGGAAATCTCTCTCGTGAAGAAGTTTCGGTCAACGGACGGTCAACATGATGTTTCTGAATGGGATGACGGTCAACAGGATGTTGACCGGTCTGTTTAGAAGAACTTGTTGACCGTCTCATTAAGACAACACAGAACACCTGCTGTGTCTAAAAGGGAGTAGGTTGACCTGCCTATTTAGGTAACTTTGAAAACTCAAAGACTGCAGATCTGTTGCTGCTGCTGCAAGCATGCGCCACCTGCTGCTAAACTTATACATGCTTTTTGGAAACCATGCACCAACCATAAAGGATGACGTGGTGGTTCAACTGCTGCCAAGTCCTTGTATATTTTTATATATACATATATGTGTGAGTAGGCAGAGTGTGTGGGGTGTGATATATAGAGAGAGAAGTTGTTGTAAGTAGAGAGAGCTGAGCAGAATGTGAGTGTGTGAGAGTAAGAAGAAAACAGAGGAGAGGAAGAAAGCCCAACTGTGTGTGCATTTCTGCCTTACTATTTTGTAATCTCTATCTCATACATAGTGCAATTTTACGGATTTAACGTTCCGTGATTTTTTCCTTAATTCATAAGGATTTTTCACGTAAATATCGGTTGTCATTATTCTTCCATTCCTTTCCTTCGATCTCTTTGTGCTTGTGACGGTAGGCCGCCCCATTTTCGGCCAACAAGTGGTATCAAAGAGCAACGTTGAGAACTTGTTCTAATGGCGTCGACATCATCGAAGAATCTACCATTTAGTGTTGAGCAGTTTAACGGGCAGGATAACTTCATTCTCTGGCAAGAAAGGGTGAAGAATGTTTTCACCAGAGAAGGGACGATAAAGGCACTAAAGAAGAAGGATGAGAAGCCTGCGAACTTGACCGATGATGAATGGCAAGATAAAAGAGATCTTGCAAATTGCACCATTAAGCTTTGTCTGGCGGACAACAATCTCTAGGAGGTGCTTGGCTTGACTGACCCGACGGAGGTCTGGGAGAAGTCGAAGAGCCGGTATAAGTCCAAGTCCTTAACAACCAGGCTTCATATAAAGAAGCAATTTTATGGCTTACGGTTGTCAGAAGGAGGGAGTTTCGAGAAGTACCTGGATAAGTTCAACCGGATATTGACGCAGATGTCCGCCCTTGACGAAGAAATCAAGGAGGAGGACAAGGCGTTGGTCCTACTGGCCTCCCTGCCAGCCTCCTTTGACCATATTGTTACAACATTGTTGTTTGGCAATGATACATTAAATTTAGATGAGGTTATTGCTTTCCTGCTCATGAACGAGTCAAGAAAATCACAAGTGACCTCAACAACTGAGGTACTTGTGACTGAATCAAGGAAAAGAAGTAGAGGCCGTGGTCAGAAATAAGGAGATAAAGCCCGCAGTAAGTCAAGATTAAGGTATCAAAACCTTGAATGTCACCACTGTGGCAAGAAGGGCCACATTAAAAAGCACTGCTTCAAATAAAAGCGAAAAAATACGGAAAAGGAGAAAGGTGACAGTGGACGGGTAGAGCAAAAGTCCTCCGTCTCAGTAGTCATAGCTGGTGATCCTGCTGACAAGTGAAGGAGACGTGGCAAATTTGACGGACGAGGAGTCCGGCTAGGTAATCGATTCTGGTGCCACCTTGCACGCCACGTCCAAAAGGCAGCTGTTCACATCCTGTACTCTAGGAGATTTTGGAGTAATAAGGATGGGCAATGAAGGAACATCTCCCGTTGTAGGTAGAGGAGATGTCATCCTGATCACAAATAACAAGACGAAGCTGATATTGAAGGACGTACGTCATGTCACTGACATTCGGCTGAATGTCATCTCAGCCGGTCGCCTGAATGATGAAGGTTATTGCAATACCTTCTGTGAAGGTGAGTGGAAGCTGACAAGATGATCTCTTGTTGTAGCAAGAGGAAAGAAGGCTTCCGGACTGTATCTGATGAAGGCCTGTCCAGTGGCAGGAGATGTGAATGCCACAACCAGCACAGAGACGATGAAATTGTGGCATAGAAGGCTAAGCCACATGAGTAATGAAGGGCTGTCCTGCTTGGCTAAGAAAGGTTTGATCACTGTAGCAAAGGAGGAAGGATAAAAGATGTGTCCTCATTGCTTGGCTGAAAAGCAAATGAGAGTCTCATTTTATAGAGACTCATCCGGTCCAAAGGCGGAGCTCCTAGAACTAGTTCACACAGACGTGTGTGGGCCATTAAGAGAAAAGTCTTTTGGTGGAGCCCAATATTTTATTTCTTTCATTGACAACTGTTCAAGAATACTGTGGGTCTACCCACTCAAGACCAAGGATCAGGTTCCTTGTATTTTTGAGCAATTCCATGCTCTTGTGGAGCGTCAAACGGGGAAGAAGCTGAAGGCCATCCGCAGTGACAACGGCGGTGAATACTTGGGGCATTTTGATGCTTACTGCCGATCACATGGCATTAGGCACTAAAGGACACCACCAAAGACTCCACTGTGGAATAGAGTGGCAAAACGGATGAACCGTACGCTCTTAGAGAGAATACGCTGTATGCTTTCCGAAGTAAAGCTTCATGCTTCGTTCTGGGCAAAAGCACTCCGAACGGCGGCCTACATCATCAACAGGTCACCCAGCAAGCCTCTGATGGTTGCAGTGGCAGAGAAGATATAGACGGCCAAGGAGCCGTCCAATGATCATTTGCGAGTATTCGGATGCAAAGCATTCGCACATGTCCCAATGGATGAAAGGACAAAGCTGGAGCTAATGACGACACAGTGCGTTTTTTTGGGCTATGGGGAAGATGAACTGGGCTACTAGTTCTATGATCCAGCTACCAGAAAACTCGTCCGGTCTAGGGACGTAACCTTTATTGAGAATGAGATGATTGAAGATATTGGCAGAGATGCCGAATGTGACGATGTGCAAACAGACCAAGTGAGCGTTGAAACTGTCTGTTCGACATCGTTAGAAGGAGAGGATCCTAGTCAGGAGACGGTTGAGGATAATGAAGGGGAGGTCATGGCTCCAGATGACATCATTGATGGAGTCATACCTCAACCGGTAGGAAATGTCCCTGTTAGACGGTCCTCACGCAATAGACGGTCATCCGTCCGTCTGTCACCAAATGAATATGTCATACTCACAGATGCCGGAGAGCCTGAGGATTATGAAGAGGCAATGAAGGATAACAGCAAAGAGGATTGGTTGGAAGCCATGAAGGAGGAGATGAGCTCCCTTCATGAAAATCACACCTTTGACTTGGTTAAACTTCCTAAGGGGAAGAAGGCCCTCAAGAACAAATGGGTCTATCGCTTGAAGTAGGATGAGAATACCAAGAAGCCTAAATACAAGGTACGGTTGGTGGTGAAGGTTTTCAGTCAGCAAAAGAGGATTGATTTTGATGAGATCTTTGTCCTAATTGTGAAAATATCCTCCGTCCGGATTGTACTAGGCCTGGCTGCCACCCAAGACTTAGAGGTGGAACAGATGGACGTCCGGACTGTATTCCTCCATGGTGAGCTTGAGGAGGAAATCTACATGGAACAATCGGAAGGGTTCAAAGTCAAGGGGAAGGAGAAACTTGTCTGCCGTCTAAGAAAGAGTCTGTACGGATTAAAGCAAACTCTCAGGCAGTGGTACAAGAAATTTGAGTCCGTCATGACCAGTCAGGGGTACCGACGGACAACTCATGACCATTGCGTATTTGTACAGAAATTCTCGGATGATGATTTTGTTATTCTTCTTCTATATGTAGACAACATGTTGATCATCGGGTGCAATGAAGACCGGATAAAGAAGCTGAAGGCCCAGCTTGGACGGTCATTTGCCATGAAGGACCTTGGATCAGCTAAACAGCTTCTGGAAGTCAGAATCCTACGCGATCGAAAGGCAAGGAAGTTGTGGACATCACAAGAGAACTATCTTGAGAAAGTACTCCAACGATTCATCATGGAGAAATCAAAGCCCGTGAGTACACCGTTGGCAAATCATTATAGGCTGAGAACTCGTCAATGCCCAACTACGAACGACGAGAAAGAATACATGAAAGGCATTTCCTACTCATCAGCTGTGGGAAGCCTGATGTACGCTCTGGTGTGCACCAGACCGGACATAGTTCAGCCGTTGGGACAGTTAGTCGGTTTCTATCCAATCTGGGAAAGGAGCACTGGTCCGCAGTAAAATGGATCATGAGATACATTCGGGGAACATCCAAGATGTGCTTGTGTCTTGGAAGTGACAAACTGCAGTTGGTAGGATACTCAGACACGGATATGGCAGGAGATGTTGACACATGCAAATCCACATCGGGCTACTCGATAAAATTTACATGCGGTGCTGTTTCTTAGCAATCCAAGCTACAAAAGTATGTAGCTTTATCCACAACTGAAGCCGAATACATTGCAGTTACAGAAGCCTGCAAGGAGGTGCTGTGGATGAAGGAGTTCGTTCAAGAGTTAGGCATCAAACAAGAAAGATATGTGGTACTTTGTGACAGTCAAAGTGTCATTCAACTATGTAAGAATCCTCCATTCCATTCCAGATCCAAGCACATTGATGTTGGATATCATTGGGTGCGAGAGGTGCTGGAGGAAGGTCTTCTGTCATTGGACAAGATTAGCACTGAAGAGAACGTGGTAGACATGATGACGAAGATTCTACTGAAAGGAAAGAATGAGGCATGCTGCAAGATGGCCGGACTAACGGAGTTAACTTTCTTATGATCGAGAGGGAAAGTTTGTTGGAAATATCTCTTGTAAAGAAGTTCCGGTCAACGGGGCGTTGACCAACAGGACGGTCAACGGACGGTCAACATGATGTTGACCGTTCTGAATTGGATGACGGTCAACAGGATGTTGATCGGTCTGTTTGAAAGGACTTGTTGACCGTCTCATTAAGGAAACACAGAACACCTACTGTGTCTAAAAGGGAATAGGTTGACCTGCCTGTTTAGGTAACCTTGGAAACTCAAAGATTGCAGATCTGTTGCTGCTGCTGCAAGCATGCGCCACCTGCTGCTGCAAGCATGCGCCACCTGCTGCTGCAAGCATGCGCCACCTGCTGCTGCAAGCATGCGCCACCTGCTGCTAAGCTTATACATGTTTCTTGGGAACCGTGCACCAACCATAAAGGATGACGTGGTGGTCCAGCTGCTGCCAAGTCCTTGTATATTTTTATATATACATATGTGTGTGAGTAGGCAGAGTGTGTGGGGTGTGATATATAGAGAGAGAAGTTGTTGTAAGTAGAGAGAGTTGAGTAGAGTGTGAGTGTGTGAGAGTAAGAAGAAAACAGATGAGAGGAAGAAAGCCCAACTGTGTGTGCGTTTCTGCCTTACTATTTTGTAATCTCTATCTCATATATAGTACAATTTTACGGACTTAACGTCCCATGGTTTTTCTCTTGATTCATAAAGGTTTTTCACGTAAATATCGGTTGTCATTATTCTTCCATTCATTTCCTTCGATCTCTTTGTGCTTGTGACGGTAGGCCGCCCCATTTCCGGCCAACAAGTAAATATGTCAATAATGATTTACAGATAAAGACCTTTTATCATTGGTCCAGTTACCAGGTTGCATGTTTACCACACTATTGATTGAAATTTGTCACACCAGAAAGATGTATGCTACACTTAAAAAATTAGTTGATAGAACGGAAGTTGATTAGTGACCTATAGACACTGTCTATATTGCCAATTAAGAATAGTCACATGCCTAATGGTTGTTTTTTTCATTTATAAGTATTCTACCAACTTTTTGTTTGATAGTTATGATTTGAAATTGTTGCGTCCCGGGTCCGCGGTTGTCATACAGATTAGAGAGCCTTCGGATTCCTTAGTGCACGGCGGCGTCAGGGGAAGGGTCCGGTCTCCATCTCTGTGAACCTGGACCTGCACAACACAAACAATGAACGAGAGGTCAGGGATCCGACAGGATTTCTCCCACCGAGGCCACTCCGACGCTCAAGTCAGCAAATTCCCGCAATGAACGAAAATGGCGCATGCTGAAGAGCGGTGCGTGGATGAATGCTATGAAAGTGTAAGAGATGCTCGTGTAGTGATATGGAGAATGCAGTGAGTAGGTGGTGGGAGGCCTGGCTCCCTTGGTGTATCGCAGCGGGTGGTTAATTTCCCCTGAGTCTGGGAAGACGTGGGGGGAGTGATCGTGAGCTAGTTCGTGATGGGTGGAAGTGAGTCTATCCTCAGTTCCAGCTCGTTCTAGCTTGTGATCAAGGTGAGAAGAAGGAAGCTTAGAGTCTGCTGAGTTTGATTCGGGATTGGAATCAGAATTCGGGGAGCAGAAGAAGAACATTTTCTCTGTGGGGTGTGAGGGCTCTTATAGGCCACTCCCCGTTGGACTCTGGGTGTCAAAGTGCTCGTTGCGAGGGCTGCCGTGCCGCTGGTCACTGTTGTGGACCGCCGGTCATGTTGGTTGTCCTTTTGCCGTGGCTGGCACGCTTCTGAGCGCTGCCGGCCACACCCGATTTTTTCCTGAGCGGTGATTGGTTAATTGTTTGCAGGTGGTTGCGTGAGCTGTTGGCGCTGCACCAGTCACTCCTCTATTGGCTAGCCTTTCCGCCTTCTCGCCGGTTTCCTGACGACGCATTAAATACGTTGCAGGATTCTGTTGTCCTCTACCAGCATGGGCTTTACATGCGTCTCTCGACTACTGGGCTGGGCTGACCGTTGCACGTGGACTTTTGGACCTTTCGCGGGCCACGGGATCCTTCATGGGCTTGGCAGTTCTTCATGGGCCATGACATGGGACCCAACACTAGCCCTCCATGCCTGGGCCGACCGGCTGTCGGGCCTAGCATGTCCCTTGGGCCCATTCCGTAGCTTCACACCCTTCCTCATGCCGCGTTATCGTTTGTCGTTTTCTGAGTTCGCGCCTTCCCCAGGAGCCAGGGTAGGCTTTTCAGGCGCTGCCACGATTCGTCACTTCACCAAGTGAGATTCGCACACCTCAGGTTGCGCTTGACCAGGGGTTCTTCCTGTTCCATGAAATACATCTGGGGGTTGTTGTGCCACGCTGGGCAAGAGAATAGCTGGCATCTCGCCCATAAATAGGAGGGGCGCTTGAGCAAGCTGAGTTCATCCCTTGGCAACCATGGGAGTGGCGATGAGAAGAGCCTGGCTTTCCCCGCCCTTGGCGGGCGTCCGAGAAGGAGTTGGATGGATCGGTCGAATGCTCCAAGCTCTTGGCGAAGACTGTCTTAACCCTCAGCCTGCAGCTTGCCTTCTGTGCTAACGAGAATAGCTTGGCCGTTCTGCTGTCGTCGCGTGCTTCCTTCCAGGCTGGTGGGGCTCAACCAACCTGGAGTAGAGTCACGGCGAAATCCCTGCGGGTATCTTCACCTGTAAGGTGAAGGCTTTCGCACGTGATCTCCCTACTAGTTGGGCTAGAGCGCCAACCATGGAAGGATCTCGAGGTCAGTAGCCCTCCGTGGGAGCGGGGTTTCTCACCCTACTTTCCCTGAGTGCTTTCCTGGCCTCGGTGCTGATCCCGCCTCGATGGACGGTGCTTCGGTGACTTCCACCGGGGGATGCTCCTCGCCTCCAATCCAGTCCGCTCGGCGAACTACTGACGGCTCCCGCCGTGGGGATCTCATGTAGATCACGCTCGCCAAGCTCATCTGGGACGTGGCAGGGGAGCATACGGGGCCTCGTACCGTAGTCTTCCTTCGTCTTTCTCATAGCCTTATTGCTGCACATTTTGTACTTTGTAAGAAAGTATTGATTAATAAGAGAAGTAGCACATTTCTGTCTTTAGTTCTTCCTCTTGTCTTTGTGCATTCTTTTCGCCACTAGGCGCTTTGCCTTGGAGATCCGTGTGTAACTCTGTGGGAGCTTGAGAAGTCACTGTCAGTGGTCGCGTCTCGGCGCATTTAATGCCTGCACGGCCACCAAACGTCGCGTCACTGAACCCTGCTTTGAAAACGCGCGAGTTTTTATGAGCCTTCCACGTGTGAAATCCCCATTGGTCGCGCCTTGGTGCTCCTTGCCCTTTGGAGTCGCTGCCTTTTCAAGAGAAACTCGCCTATTTAAATACGCTGTTCTCTCTTGGAACCTGGCATTTCTTTGCACCTACGTGCTTGTTGGCAGTTTGCTCTTTCTGTGCGTGTTTTCTTGCTCCGAAATCAATGGAAGATTCCTCTTATAACTCGGAACGCTCTTCTGATGAGTCTAAGTTTGGCTCTCATGCTCCCATGTCTTCAGGTGCCAGCACTTCAGGAGGGGTTCACTCTGAAGCCACGATCGCTGGCCCTTCTCGGAGTCAGGGAGCGCCTCTGGGTTTCGAGAGGGTCCAGCCACGTCGGGGGTTGGCTACGGCTGAGGTGGAGTGGTTGAGGGCCTGGTTTCAGAGTACTTTCAGGACAAGCCAACTGCTGAGAAAGTCGCAGAGTCAGCGACGCTGATATCCGCCATCAAGCCTGAAGTGGCGAAGTTCTCGATCTAGGGTTACTTAACTTCCATCACGTTTGAGGCCTGCAAATGGGGGCCTCGTTCGGGATGGGCGATCGCTGGAGCGGGTAAGAGAGATCCTGGAGATACAGCCACCCTTCCCCAGTCCGGGGGGGACGAGGAGGAAAGTTGCTCATTGCTGGAATCGTCGGCGGACGACGATGAGGGCGAGGCTGCCCTTAAGAGGCTGAGGGAAGCCAGGGGACCTCTACTAGGAGGTCCAGGAGACGGATCGCCGGCTCTTCTATTGAGGGGGGAAGCCCGACTTCGAAGAGACCCACGAGAGTGGGTCGCTAGGGGGAAACCACCGAACCGTCGTCGAAGTCGGTCGCGGGACTAGCCGCTCGCGAAGTCTGCTAGGTGGAGTCTCTACCCACTGGGAGTCCCTTCGCTCGCACTATTGCAGAGGCGACAAATGATGTCGTCGTCCTTGAGGATCCGAAGGAGCCGCTTATAGCCGCACCCATGCTGATGCCGGAGGCCGGGGGGCCTGTAGAGTCTACAGTAATCTTTGTGGAGCCTATCTCGGAATACAGGCTCCCCGAAGGTCTAGTCCCATCTCCAGAGGAAGGCGTCGCGCTCGTCGTCGATCCGGTCTGGGCCAGCGAGGGGGCAACCGGGACGTCCTCGTGGCAGGAGCCGCTGAGCGTTCCTACGGCCGCCGCCCTTCCAGCCAGCCCGCCTCCAGCAGGAGAAGGAGCGGAACCTCAGGGAGAGGCTCTTTCGGGTGATCTTGCACGCTCTCCGTGCGTCGCCCCTTCTCGAGTACGGTTGCTTCTATCTGGCCTTCTTCCATTGTTGCCTGCTTTGGGAATGTCTCTCATGTCGCTTCTTATGCAGGCTCCAGGCAGAGCCAACCCTTTTCATGCGTTGGCTGCCCTCCTTCACGGGGACTTGCAGCAGGCCCTCTCCAGCGGAAGGGCCCAATTCACATCTCTTGAAGAGGATAATGAGTGCCTGCAGTAGAGAGTGGCGCAGTTGGAAGCCCTACTCGTCGCCTCGGAGGATCGTGCTGCCCGGTTGCTAAGTGACATGATTGGTTGGTACTCTCCGTCGAAATCACAGTTGGCATTGGAGGCTCGATATTGGGACGGTATCCGTCTGTGTCGCAGGATCGCCTCCTTGGTGGCCCCCCACATTCCTAAGGGAGTCTTTCATCCGGGGAACGCCGGGATTCAAGAGGCATCTCGCGTGAGAAATTTTCATGAGGAGGCTGGTCCGTCAAGTCTACCCGATTAGTCTCCGTTTTTGTTGGTTGTTAGACTGTCTTTTTGTCGTTGTACCATACTTGCTCCTTGTATATGAATGGAATGTGATCATTTTTTTTCTTCTTTGCACTTGTGCTTCTGCTTGTCATGGGATGTTGTTTGCGTTCTTCGCTTGCTGTAATCCGTGGGATTACTCTCCATGCTCGAAGGTTAGGCTCCTCGGAGCCATTGTTGTTAAGGCCCTATCTAGGCGTCTTCTTGTGCGGTGCTCGTCCTTCGTAAGAGGATGTCGTCACAGCTCACGCGTTTGGGGGGCTCAATCCGGTGAAGCGGATGTCGTCGCCAAGCCCCTGGAGCCGCTACGAGGGTTAGCGCGATTGTCAGGCCACGGTAACCAGACTCCTGGGTCTAGGACTTGGTAGCGTATGATTGCCGGAGGTGTGTGGCCTCTACTCAAGGCATTATAATCACCAAGTTGAGGTCCTAGCCCACGACCATTATAGACTGAGGGTGCTCTCTTCTGTTCAAGAAGGTCGCCGCATGCCTGCGATTTTTACCCCCTAAGGTTTTGTCGGCCGTAGATTGGGGACTTTCGAAGCCCCCAGGCCTGGTGCTTTGACCGCCTGGGTCGTCGGCGCGAAGCCTGTTTGATGGACCACCTGGGTCCTTTTAATGAGACGCCTCAGCCTATGAGTGTCTGCCTCCGGGCTGTCCAGCACGGAGTCTAATCTCTGGTGGGGCCTCTCGGGCCCACTGGAGCAGAGCCAAGATGTTTGAAGCCGCCCCCGGGCCATTTGGAGCGGGGGTGAAGTCCTGGAACGGTCGACGTCGGACCGTCTGGCGCTGGGCCAAGGACAAGTTTTACGGATGGACATTTGTCCTCCCGACTTAGGGGCAGTCTAGGTCGTATGATTTAGGGATGCAATGCATGTCACCAATTCACACAAATGAAGATGCAAAATGACAGGGAGAATGATTATATTAACGAAAGACAAAACTCATGTCCAAGCATTCATCATGATGCATGCGCGTGCGACGTACCTGAGTCGATGTAGCATCACTGATAGTACTTTCTTAAGTTGACGGCGTTCCAGGTCCGTGGGACCAGTTTGCCGTTCTGGGCGCGCAGCTTGTACACTCCGCTCCGGAGGATTGCGGAGACGAGGAACGGTCCCTCCCACCCAGGGGAGAGTTTGTTCTTGTTCGCGGTCTTTCCCGCCGCCTCTATGCTCTGGAGGACCAGATCTCCAACTTCCAGTGGGCGCGCCTTTACCTGTTTGTTGTAATACCTTGCGACTCGTTGCTGATAGGCCGCGGTTCGAAGTCGTGCAGCGTCTTGTACTTCCGAGAGCAGGTCCAGACTTTCCCGGAGCCTTTGTTCATTGGTGGCTGGGTCGAAGCATTCGATCCGCAGGCTTGGCATCCCCACCTCCACGGGGACCACAGCCTCAGCCCCAAAGCAAAGGTTGAAGGGCGTCTCCCTTGTTGGCTCCCTCGCGGTTGTTCGATACGACCACAGTACGGACGGTAGCTCTTCAGTCCAGGAGCCCCCTGCGTCTTCCAACCTGGTCTTCAATCCATGCAGCAATGTGCGGTTGGTGACTTCGACCTGCCCGTTTGCCTGAGGGTGCGCTACGGACGTATGTATCAGCTTGATACGAAGGTCGCGGCAGTACTTCGTAAAGCGCTTTCCGGTGAATTGGGTTCCGTTATCGGTCACCACGACCTCGGGGATCCCAAATCGGCAAACGATACCTTGACGGAGGAATTCCGTCGCATTCTGCTATGTGATCCTGGCGAGAGGAACGGCTTCCACCAACTTGGTAAAGTAGTCGATGCCGACGATCAAGAATTTTCTTTGTCCGGCAGCCAGAGGTAGGGGCCCAAAGATGTCGAGCCCCCATTGCGCGAACGGCCATGGGTATTGGAGATAGTGCAGCTCCGTATGCGGTTGGTGCGTCATGTTTCCATGGACCTAGCAACTTTCACACTTCCGGACGAATTTCATAGCGTCTCGCTTCATGGTGGGCCAGTAAAACCCTTTCCGCATGACATTGAATACTAGGTTCTTGCCACCAATGTGTGAGCCGCACAGTCCCAGATGCACTTCTACCAGTGCGCAATCAGCTTCCTCTGGCGTGAGGCATTTCAGGAAGGGGGCGGAATATCCTCGCCTGCATAGTCTCTCATTCAGGATCGTGTTCCATCCTGCCATCTTCTGGATTCTCTTGGCTTCATTGATGTCGTCGGGTAGGGTTCCTTCGGTCAGGTACCTCATGTACGGCGTCATCCAATTGTTTCCTGTGTCGACCCGCAACACCTCTTTGTCTTCGGCGTCGATGCTTGGTGCGGTCAGGACTTCCCTGGGCTCTCTCGCGTATTGTTCCATGGACCTGGCGGCCGCATCCCGGGCCAGTCGATCAGCACGCTCATTGTTCGATCTCGGGATGTGTTCGATCTCGAACCGACCGAACTCAAGGATCAGGGCCCTTACTCTCGCCAAGTACCTTATGAGCTGTGGGTTCAAGGCATCAAAGTTTCCCTTCACCTGATTGACCACAAGTTCGGAGTCACTACGCACAACCAATGACCGCGCGGAACACTCCTTCGCCAGTGGTAGGCCCGCGAGGAGGGCCTCGTATTCCGCCATGTTGTTCGTGGCCGGGAAGGACAGCGTGACGGAGTACACGATCTCCATGCCTTCGGGCATCCTTAGCACGACACCAACTCCGCTGCCTGTTTGGGTAGACGATCCGTCTACATTCAGCGTCCACACAGGAGGATCGTTGTCTTCCATACCTCCTAGGTTGCCGTCTTCTTCCTGTGTTGGCGTCGCCGCTTCGACGATAAAGTCCACCAGAGCCTGTTCTTTCACGGCTGGCCGAGGTTAGAATTCCAGGTCAAATTCTCCTAGCTCGACAGCCCACTTGACCAGCCGGCCGGATGTCTCTGGCGTCTGCAGGATCGACTTCAGTGGTTGGTCTGTCAGTACGACGATCCGGTGCGACTGGAAATAGGGCCGCAGCTTTTGTGCCGCATAGAGAAGCGCGAGCGCCATCTTCTCAGCGTTCGGATAGCGGGCCTCCACATCTGTCAGCACCCAGCTTATGTAGTACACTGGCAGTTGCCTGCCCTCATGTTCTACTACCAACACCGAGCTGAGGGCCGCTGCCGATATGGCCAAGTCGAGAGGTAGGTTTTCTCCTTCGGGCGGCCAGCTCAGGAGCGGTGCGTTGGAGAGGTAGGTTTTCAATTCCTTGAATGCTTCGTCGCATTCCTCGCTCCACTTGAAGCCCTGCGATTTGGTTCCCCTTAGCGTCTTAAAGAAGGACAGATATTTTTCCGCTGATTTAGCGAGGAATCGTGAGAGGGCTGCTATTCTCCCGGTGAGCTTCTGCACTTCTTTTACTGTTCGCAGAGGGTTCAGGTCGAGTATGGCCCTGATCTTTTCTGGGTTGGCCTCGATACCGCGTTGCGACATGATGAAGCCTAAGAACTTTTCTGAGGTCACTCCGAATGCACATTTGGCGAGATTGAGCTTCATCCCGTGCCGTCGGAGGACCCAAAAAGTCTCATCTAGGTCGTTGACATGGCTGCTGGCGATTCTGTTTTTCACGAGCATGTCATCAATGTATACCTCCACGTTCCGTCCGATCTAGGCCTCGAACATCTTATTCACGAGGAGCTGGTAGGTCGCGCCAGCATTCTTGAGACCGAAGGGCATCATTTTGTAGCAATATGTCCCCTGGTCAGTCATGAACGAGGTTTGCTCCTCGTTTTCAGGGTCCATCCGTATCTGGTTGTACCCAGAGTATGCGTCCATGAAACTCAAAAGTTTGTGTCCGGACGTGGAGTCCATGAGCTGGTCGATCATTGGAAGCGGAAAGCTATCTTTCGAGCAGGCCTTGTTCACGTCCGTGAAGTCGACGCACATCCGCCACTTGCCGCTACTCTTTTTCACCAGCACAACGTTGGACAGTCACTCCGGGTACTGGACTTCTCTAATGAATCCGGCGTCCAAAAGCCTCTTCACTTCTTCCCTGATGAAGACTAACTTCTCAACGGAGTGGTTCCTCCGCTTCTGCCGAACGGGCTTTCGGCTCGAGTCAAGGCCCAGCTTGTGGACTATGACCTCGGCCGGTATCCCGGGCATGTCAGCGGGGACCCACGCAAATACGTCGGAGTTAGCCCTAAGGAAGGTAATCAATCGGTCGCGCTCCGCAAGTTGGAGGGACCTCCCCACGTTGATGCACCGTTCCGGCTCGGAAGGGTCCAGTGGGATCGCCTCAGTTTCCTCTCCGGACTGGGCCTGTTGGAGCGAGGTCTCGTCGCGGAGATCAAGGTCTTCATCTGGGTAACATGGCACTGCCGGGTTGATCTGGGATAGGTAGCACGTCCGTCCCAATATCTGATCCCCGAGGACTTCACCCACGCCCCACGGGGTAGGAAATTTCACCTTCAGGTGAGGGATAGACGTAACAGCTCCGAAGGTGGTCAGGAAGGGTCTGCCCAGTATGGCGTTGTAAACGGATGGAAGGTCAACGACGAGGAACGCCAGCTCTCGCGTCACAGAGCGCGGGTGGGTCCCCATGGTGACTTCCAGCCGAACTATCCCTTGCACGGGGACTGGCTCGTTGTCCAAGCCGTACAAGGGTCCGCTTGCTGCTTTCATCTAGCTTCGTTTTAGTCCAAGTTTAAAAAAGGCAGTGAGATACAGCAAATTTTGAGAACTTCTATTATCAATAAAAATCCGTTTCAGTTGGTAGTCATCCCCACCACCTGAAACGAGCGCCGATACAACAAGGGGGTCAGTATGGGGAGAGGTTACATGAGCCATATCGTCGCTGCTAAAGCTAATGACATCATTCCTAACCCCTATCCTTGCTTGCTTATTGTTGAAAGTCGGCTCCGGATGCCCACGCCTGGCATCCGCGACGGCCGTGGAGGTGACCAAATTGACCACGCCGGCGGCCGTGCGAGCTCTTGGAGGCTCGCTGGCCTCTCCATTAGAGGTCACCTGTCCCCGCCCCTGGCTCTTGACGAACCGCTTCAGATGTCCGCGCCGGATCAGATCCTCTATCTCGTACTGGAGGGTGCGGCAGTTCTCGGTCGAGTGTCCCAGGCAGCGATGGTATTGGCAGTACTTTGTCTGGTCGCTGCCGCTGGAACCCTTCGGCGTCTTTGGCCACTTGAAGAACTTCTCATCATGGATCTGCATCAGGATGTTCGTGTGGCTGTCGTTGAGAGGGGTCAGGGAGGCTCTGCTGTAATCTTTTCTGGGCCTCGGCGGGGGCCGCTGCTGCTTTCGGCGCTCCGGGAAGCGCTGGCTGTCACTATCCCTCTTTCTTTCGCCAGATGCTCTGGGGGCTTCTGGGGGCCGGTCTGCTCGCTCGGGGTGCTTTGCCTGGTTAGCCTCTTCGGCCATGATATACGCTCGGGCGAGGGTCTTAGCCTCCCAGAAGGTCTGAGGGCGCTGGTGCGACAGGTGCTTGAAGAAGTCCCCCGCCGCCAAGGTGGTGACGAAGGCGTTGAGTTTCAGCTCGTCGGAGAGGTGGGGGATCCACCGTGCCTCGGTGATGAAACGGTCAAGGAATCGCTTAAGACTTTCATTTGACCTTTGGCGGAGACGGACCAGGTGCCATGGTTGCCTCTCCTCCCTTCGGCTGGAGGCGAACTGGCTCAGGAAGCTGTCAGCAAGCTCGTCGAATGAGCATATGGAGTTTGGGGGAGGCCATGGAACCAGAGCAACACGTCCCCCTTAAGGGTCACGGGAAAGCACTGGCACATCAAGGCCTCGCTTGCCCCTTACAGAGATAGGTGAGTATGGAAGCAGTTGAGGTGGTCCATCGGGTCCTTGCTTCCATCGTATCCCTCCAAGACCGGCATCTTGAACTTGCTTGGAAACGGTTGTGTCTGCAAGTCCATGGCGAAGGGTGATCTCCGGAGGTCGGCGGAGGAGGGCGTGGGCTTCTCCTTATGCAGGGTGTCCCACAACACTTTGACTTTCTCCTCCTTCGTCGGATCCGTGGAGCCTCTCCGCACATTGATGACGTCGCGGAGCTCCGTGTTGCCCTGGAGGTGCGTTCGAGCTCGTCGGGGATGACGACTCTCTGCCTGAGTGGCTCGTTCGCCGTTGGAGCATGCAACGGCTGGCCTCCCGTTGCCGCGCGAATTGTCGGGATTGCGCCCCTCGGGGCTATCTTCCCGGTCATCATATGCGGGATGACTTTCCGCTTCGTTCTGATCGTTTCCACTTGGGGCCGCCGGAGCCGCGGCGTGGTCGAGCCGGTTGGCTCGCCTCCTACGAGCGGCTTCTTGACGCCTCTCTCTCCTGGAGGTGAAGGCCTGGGATGCCGGAGGGGCAGTCCCCGGCCAGGCAGTCCCCGTGTTCTTGCGCAGGGCGCGGAGAACTAGCTTCATATCGCCCACGTCTGCGGCCAGGTGGTGGACATCAGGCTCCGGTTGGTCGTTCGCTTGGTTCCCAGCAAGTGGAGCTTCACTTTGGGCGACGACCTCCATCGCCGGAGCACTAGCTTGTGCTCGAGTGTTTACCATCTTCTGAGGTTCAGGAATAAGGTGGGAAAGAGACACTTGGCTTTTCGTCAGGTTTCCACAGACGGCGCCAATGTTGCGTCCGGGGTCCGCGGTTGTCGTACGGATTAGAGAACCTTCGGATTCCTTAGCGCGCGGCGGTGTCAGGGGAATGGTTCGGTCTCCGTCTCTATCAACCTAGACCTGCACAACACAAACAATGAACGAGAGGTCAGGGGTCCGGTAGGATTTCTCCCACCGAGGCCGCTCCGACGCTCAAGTCAGCAAATTCCCGTAATGAACGGAAATGGCGCACGCTGAAGAGCGGTGCGCGGATGAATGCTGTGAAAGCGTAAGAGATGCTCGTGTAGTGATATGGAGAATGCAGTGAGCAGGTGGTGGGAGGCCTGGCTCCCTTTGTGCACCGCAGCGGGTGGTTAACTTCCCCTGAGTCTGGGAAGACGTGGGGGGAGTGATCGTGAGCTAGTTCGTGATGGGTGAAAGTGAGTCTATCCTCAGTTCCAGCTCGTTGCTAGCTTGTGATCAAGGTGAGAAGAAGGAACTTAGAGTCTGCTGAGTTTGATTCGGGATTGGAATCAGAATTCGGGGAGCAGAAGAAGATCCTTTTCTCTGTGGGGCGTGAGGGCTCTTATAGGCCTCTCCCCGTTGGACTCTAGGTGCCAAAGTGCTCGTTGCGAGGGCTGCCACGTCGCTGGTCACTATTGTGGACAGCCGGTCATGTCGGTTGTCCTTTTGCCGTGGCGGGCACGCTTCTGAGCGCTGCCGGCCACGCCCGATTTTTCCCTGAGCGGGGATTGGTTGGTTATTTGCAGGTGGTTGCGTGAGCCGTTGGCGCTGCACCGGCCACTCCTCTATTTGCTAGCCTTTCTGCCTTCTCGCCGGTTTCCTGGCAACGCATTAAATGCGTTGTAGGGTTCCGTTGTCCTCTGCCAGCATGGGCTCTGCAAGCGTCTCTCGACCACTGGGCTGGGCTGACCGTTGCACGTGGGCTTTTGGACCTTTCAAGGGCCACGAGATCCTTTATGGGCTTAGTAATTCTTCATAGGTCAGGACATGGGACCAAACAGAAATAAATAAATAAGATAACTTATTGAGATAAGTTATTATTCACACGAGAATTTTGAAATTTGAAGTGCTTTTGAACTCCACTAAGAAGAAGAGCATTCAATCATCTCAGAAGACTAACACCTTTCCCATTAGTCAAATCAAGACTGGGAGAATGTTTGCATCATAGGTCACCAAGGATTTTCCTCCTGACGCCCCATAATCCCATTGAGCACCTTTAACAAATTTGGCCTCTGTGCCACAATCTAAAAACAGGAGCCATGCAACTCCAGTTTCCAAAAGGCAATTTTCTGACATTCTTGCCCAACTTAAGCATATACTGACATAAGTATTTATTATAATAATAAATTATAATGAATAATAA
>JAODPA010068080.1:0-10339 GCA_025585075.1 Nepenthes mirabilis | reverse complement strand
CCCAATCCATGGCCCAACACCACACACACAACCCACGGCACCTCCCTCATCCACAACTCCACACCTGCTGCCAACCTCTCTCTCACGTGCACACACACCTTCAGCATCCCTGCTGTGATAGAACGGATTTTTTTTAAAGCTTCCGTCAAGACAAGAATAGGACTAAATTATAATGCAAGACTTCTACAGAAATTTTAGTAGAGTCTCCTTTGTAATTGGATGAAACTTCAAAAATACATTCTGTACGATTAACTATTACAAGCACACAACTATCAATTATCCACAATTCTTCCCATAATATGCATACACAGGATCACAGGTGCCATCCATGGCATAAATCTATAAAACCATTAGCTACACTAACAGTTCAATAACGAGATGTCGTCTAGGACCTATACAATATATCCAAAAGTTTAGAGTGGAAGCTAAACTAATAACTTGCAGAAGTATAAGTCTTTCCTTTTTAATATCATATACATAATATGCGTTCTATACAAAAATCACATGTGCATGGTCATCCATAGATATAAGATCAGTATACAAAATCACATATCCAGTCAAGTTTTTACATCAACAAGTTCTCCCAAAATGGCTCCAAAATGCTTCAGGTCTCCAAAAGTCTTCAAAATTTTCTTTCGATCGCTCTTTCTCATCGGGTACTAACTCTACTGTCTCATCTGGAGGAAAAAAATAATAAAATAGTGAGTTGGAGCCCAACAAGGTACATGCATATGAGCAGTAAAATAGTGATGCAGAACGGTCATATGACTATGCAGAAACAGAACGGTTAAACAGAATATAACCTAGAAAACAAAGAAAGCATACTTTGACGATATTAAATTTAAGAAATCAGAAATCAATAATCGGTAATCAGTAAACGATAATCAATAATCGGTAATCGGTACGGTAAACGGTAAACAATAATAGATACTGGGTAAATGGTAAACGGTAAATGGTAATCAACAATCGGTAATCGGTACGGTAAACGGTAACATAACATATCGGTAACAGACCCTACTAGTATACCCTACTAGCTAAGGGGGCGAATGATCGAGGATAGATTGTGTTCACTTCACGTAATCCAAGGCTATGCCTGTAACAGAGGTATCCCATCTCGCGGGATCGGTATGGTATACCACCCGAAGGTAAGCTAGTAACTATACTTTTCTCTTGACCGTAACGCCCCGAGGAAGGGCGGACCGCATATAACTCCATGAATAGAGTTATCCTCGATAACCACCGTAAAGTTCTAAGGCATGTCAGAGAACGTATTCAGACTGTAGTCAGTCTCGGGTCCTAAATAATAGTGTCAGAAATAACTTCTTCATTGAAAACATTCTTTCATAGTCAGAGTTTCACAATTTACTTTCAGTTAACTTCAGAACGTTCGGAACATATGATAACCGTCTAAAAATCCTTCAGTTTTACTTCAAAAGTGCATGAAAATTTATCGGTATAAGTCCGTGTAAAATTTTTAAAAACAAATTATACTGGGAGCTTCATTTCAGTGTCAAATAACTTTTATATAACATGAGCTACGGTTAAAAATCATTAAAACCCCTTCATTTTCGTACCTAGGGTTTCGCCAAAACTTCTAGACTCAAAACGAACACTAAACATGTGCTTATTCATGAAATTAATGCTATAAATCCATACACATACATTAGATCATACAATTCACCGAAAAATTCTCAATATTTTCGAGATAAGGTTTCATCACAACCTTCCGGGACAAAATCGAACACAATTTACATGCTCATTCATAAAATTGAAGCCAAAACTTACAATAAATACGGATAAACACAAAATCTAACCGAACAATCGAAGGAAATATGCTTCATTTACTTTAAACATGCATCAACATCACTTTAGAGTATTTTTATCAACTTTAAAGCAAAAAGAATTGGTAAAAACGAAAAACAACGTCCGAAGTACACTTCGCTTGGCCCAATCTACTGTTATTTTTACCGGGTGTGGATTGGTACAAGTGATTTTCCTTTCTCCTCTTCTCTTCTTCCTCTTCTTCCTCTCCTTCGTGCGTGGCCGACTCTCTCTCTCTCCCTTTTTCGTTTTTCCCTTCATTTTATAACAAAAATAAAGTCAGCACGCGGGCAAAAGTCGGGGACGCGCTCGAGCCGGTCCCGAGTGCGCGGCGAGCCGGCAGCCACTGGAATTTGGCGCTCACTGCAGCGTCTCGGGCGCACAGCAGGCGCCACTCGGCTGCTTGCTGAACTCAGGTATTTTTTCAACTTTTTTTTACTTTCAACCATCATTTTTCACTACATGTTTTGCCTCTTAATGATATTTATTATTTTAATTACTTTTAATTTTTACATTTTCGGTTCTGATGCCTCACACTCTCCCCCACTTAGAGGAATTTCTTCCTCAAAATTAAATAGACTACATACCTCAAGAGAACAAGCGGGGATACTTTCTTCGGATTTCTTCTTCGCGTTCCTAAGTGGCTTCCTTCGATGAATGATTTCTCCAAAGCACCGTCACCAGGGGGATGGTCTTAGTATGCAACCTCTGATCCTTTCGGTCTAAAATTTACAGTAGTTCCTCAATGTAGGAAAAATCCTTGTCAATAGCCAAAGATCCGTAGTCAATCACGTGCACAGGATCGTGGATATACTTCCAAAGTATCGATACATGAAACACATCATGTATGCCCATCAGACTAGGTGGTAACGCCAACCTGTGGGCTACCTCCCTGATCCTTTCCAAAATCTCAAAAGGGCCAATGAGCCGCGGCTTCAATTTTTCCTTCACTCCAAACCGGAACATGCCCTTGGATGGTAAGACCTTCAGAAATACAAGATCTCATACCTCATAACTCAATTCTATCGTTCTCCTATCCGCATAACTTTTCTGTCGGCTCTGAGCAACCTTCAAATTTTTATGAATCACTTTAATCTTCTCTGCTATTTCTATCACAATCTCTGGGTCCAAAATCCTTTTGTCTCCGGTCTCCTCCCAGTGAATCGGCAACCTACAGTTTCTCCCATACAACGCCTCAAAAGGTGTCATACCGATACTAGCCTAATAGCTGTTATTATAAGCGAATTTAGTTAGTGCCAGATAAGTATCCCAAGTTCCTTTCATCTCCAAAATAGAGGCCCTTAACATATCCTCAAGAATCTAAATGGTATGCTTAGATTGGCCATCAGTCTGGGGGTGATATGCAATGCTGAATTTTAACTCTGTCCCCAACTCCTTATGCAAACTCTCCCAAAACCTCGAGACAAAACATGGATCTCTATTACACACAATAGAAGCAAGAACTCCATGAAGCCTCACGATCTCATTTACATACAACTGAGCTAACCTATCACGCGAATAGGTCCTCTTGATCACCAAGAAGTGGGCTAATTTTGTTAGCTGATCAACTATAACCCATACAACGTCATGATTCCTAGGAGTCCTCGGTAAACTCGATACAAAATCTATGGCAATGTCCTCCCATTTTCAGCTCGGGAATGGCATCAGTTATAATAATCCAGAAGGCTTCCTCCTCTCAGCCTTCAGTTGTTGACATACCAGGCATCTTCTCACATAAGTCATGATATCTTTCTTCATATTCTTCCACCAGAAGGTTTTCTTCAGATCCTGATATATTTTATTCGTCCCCGGGTGAATCGTATACCAAGACCGGTGAGCCTCCTTCAAAATCTTCTCCTTCAACCCTCTATCATCCGGTACACATAATCGGTCCCTAAACCTCAACATACCATCAGTCCGGACGTTAAAATTAGCTCGGGACTCCTTACTCAGATCACTAACAATATCGATAAGAAACGGATCATTCACCTACTTCTCTTTAATTTCACTAATTACTTCTGGTTGGATCTAAAGATACGACATGACCATTATATTACCTTTAGCATAACATTGGATATCACATTGCTTCAGGTAATCTAACATCTCCATCTGCTTGACCTGTAAGTGTGCCACATAACTCGATCGACAACTCAATGCGTCGCAACTACGTTGGCCTTCCCTGGCTTATAATGTATCTCACTGTCATAATCTTTTAAGAAATCAAGCCATCTCCTTCACCTCATGTTAAGTTCCTTTTGCGAAAATAGGTACTTCAAACTCTTGTGATCCGAATACACAAGAAACCTCTCACCATACAGATAATGTCTCAAAATTTTCAAAGTAAAGACAACAGCAACAAGCTCGAGGTCATGAGTAGAATAATTATTCTCATACACTTTCAGTTGCCTAGATCTATAAGCCACAACTTTACCATGCTGCATCAATACACATCCTAGACCCGCCTTAGAGGCATCACAATACACCTCAAAGCCTCCTGAACCCTCTGTAATGATCAGCACTGGAGCGGTAGTCAAATGATCCTTTAGCTCCTGGAAGCTCAGAACACACTTCTCTATCTACATAAACTTAGCCTCCTTCAGTAGCTGAGTCAGACGCATAGCAATCTATTAGAAATTCTCTACAAAACGGCTATAATATCCCGCCATCCCCAGAAAGCTCCTAACCTTAGTCACAGAAGCCAGTCTGCTCCAATTTGTAACAGCTTCTACTTTCCTGATATCCACAGAAATGCCACCATCAGAAATCACATGCCCCAAAAATATCATCTTCTCGAGCCAGAACTCACATTTACTCAGCTTGGCATACAATTTTTTTCTCGCGGAGCACTTGACGTACTTTTCTCAAATGAATCTTGTTTTCTTCATAATTCTTTGAATAAATTATGATATTATCAATGAACACTACCATAAATTTATCAAAATACGGCTTGAACACCTTATTCATCAAATTCATAAAAGCAGCTAGAGCATTTGTAAGACCGAAAGGCATAACAAAAAATCTCATAATGGCCATAACGTGTTCGAAAAGAAGTTTTAGCCACATCTTCCGGCTTAATCCTCAATTGATAATAACCGGACTCCAAATTAATCTTCGAGAACACTCGAGATCCTTACAACTGATCAAATAAATCATCAATACGCAATAGAGGGTATTTATTTTTAATCGTGATTTTATTCAACTCACGATAGTCAACACACAACCGTAAAGACCCATCTTTCATCCTCACAAACAATACCGGCACAGCCCAAGGAGATAACTCGGTCTGATAAAGCCCTTATCTAACAGCTCCTACAATTGCAACATCAACTCCTTCAATTCAGCCGGAGCCATACAATAGGGGGCTTTAGAAACTGGACTAACACCAGAAATAATAACAATCTCAAACTCAATTTTTCGGTATAGAGGCAATCCAGGTAACTCCTGTGGAAATACATCCTCAAAGTCACAAATAACCAGGATATCCTTAGCCGGCACACTATGACTCCCAGTAGTACAGGCATCTGCCAAGTAAGCTTTACATCCACTTCTCATTAAATGTTTAGCATGTAAAGTAGAGATCAATACAGGCACCTCCTTTTTCTTAATACCCTGAAAGAAAAAGGGATCCATTTTAGGAATATTAAAATAAATCCTCTTCAGAAAACAATCAATACTGATATGGTATTTGGTAAGCCAGTCCATCCCTAGAATCATATCAAAATCATCCATGTTCAACAATACCAAGTCCAAAACCAAACGGTTCCCATTCACCTCAACTATACATCCCGGATATATAGCATCCGTAACTATAGGGGATCCAGTGGGAGTACACACAGACAGTTCACAATCCAGAACACACGGGACAGATACAATACAGCATGCAAATCGCGGGAAAATAATGAAATGGGTAGATCCCGAGTCAAACAATATAGATGCAGAAACTCTACAAATAGAAAGAGTACCTTCCAGACATTTGGTGATGCCTCCGGATCCTGAATAGCCACCGCAAGAGCCTTTACCGAGATAGTAGGCTTCTTTCCTTCTAGCATCGGAGGTAGTGGACAGTCCCTGTACAGGTGGCCCTACTGCCCACATCTGAAACACGTTTCCGACAACTTATGGCATGCTTGTCCCGGATGTTTCCTCCCACAGAAGGTACAAGCTTCAGCTGACCCTCTAGTACCGGTTACTGACTGAGCCGGTACAACACTCTTTCCCTTGTCAGCCGTCCTAATCTTCTTGGACGGTCCAGAAGACCCCGCAGCAGATCCGGTACTCACTCCCGCTCGGCTAGTGCCCCTCTTTGCATAGAATCTCTCTGTCTCTGCTTCCTTCTCATAAATCACCGCTCTGTCTAGGATCTCGATATAAGTTTGGAGCTTTAAAACTGACAGTAACTTTCTAATATCATCCCATAGCCCTTGCTGGAACTTCTTTGCCTTCCTCTACTCATCCTCTACATAGAAGGGTGCAAAACAGGACAGCTCGATGAATCTGACAACATACTCTTTGACTGTCATGTTTCCTTACCTCAATCTCATAAATTCCTACTCCTTCTGATATCAAAGGTTAGATGGGAAGTACTTCTCCAGAAAGGCATCCTCAAACATCTCTCAGGTAATGACATCATCAGGCACTCCCATCATCCTCTTCTGCATATCCCACCAACTGTCAGCTTCACCTTCCAGTTTGTACACCGCGAAGGTGATCTTTTTCCTATTAGTATAGCCAATCACAGCGAATATCTTCTTCAACTTTTTTAACCACACATCTACTTCCGTCGGATCAGGCTTTCCTAGGAAGCCCGGTGCTCGCTCCACTATAAATCTATCATATGTCATAGAACTAAAAAGTGTCGGAGCTGGCTCGGGTGCAGGAATCAGAGCCATATGTCTTTGCTAGATGGATTCTACCACATTGGTCATCCTCTCCAACAAATCAATATAAGCGGCCTCTCTATCATAGGGCGTGATAGCTCCACCGTGGTCATTCCTTCTACCTCTTCTACTTGCCATCCTATAATCAAGGTAAACACAAGGTTTTAAGGACAAGGATTCAACAGAATGAGAAAGAAATATTCAACAGCTTTAAGAAATTTTCAACCTAGCCTAAGAACCAATCTCTTAAGGGTCCTAATTGCCTTAACTTCCTCAACTTATTCCTACAGGAATTCTATTCAGAGATTCAATCCTATACTTTCGCTTTTCGGTCGATCAATTCCTAAGGTATCTTAATTCTCTGATACCAAATGTGACGGAACAGATTTTTTTTTAAAGCTTCCGTCAAGACAAGAATAGGACTAAATTATAAGGCAAGACTTATACAAAAATTTCAGTAGAGTCTTCTTTGTAATTAGATAAAACTCCAAAAATATACCTTGTATGATCAACTATTACAAGCACACAACTATTAATTTTCACAATTCTTCCCATAACATGCATACACAGGATCACATGTGCCATCCATGGCATAAATCTATAAAACCATTAGCTACACTAACAATTTAATAACGAGATGCCATCTAAAACCTGTACAATATATCCAAAAGTTTAGAGTGGAAGCTAAACTAATAATCTACAGAAGTATAGTCTTTCCTTTTTACTATTATATACATCATATGCATTCTATACAAAATTCACATGTGCATGGTCATCCATAGACACAAGATCAGTATACAAAATCACATGTCCAATCAAGTCTTTACGTCAATAAGTTCTCCCAAAATGGCTCCAAAATGCTTCAGGTCCCCAAAAGTCTTCAGAACTTTCTTTCGATCACTCTTTTCCGTTAGCACTAACTCTACTGTCTCATCTGGAGGGGAGAAAATAATAACGTAGTGAGTCGGGGCCCAATAAGGTACATGCATATGAGCAGTAAAATAGTGATGTAGAATGGTCATATAACTATGCAGAAATAGAACGGTTAAACAGAATATAACCTAGAAAACAAAGAAAGCATAATTTGACGATACTAAATTTTAGAAATCAGAAATCAGTAATCGGTAATCGGTAAACGGCAATCAATAATCGGTAATTGGTACGGTAAACGATAAATAATAATTGATACTCAGTAGACGGTAAACGGTAAATGGTAATCAACAATCGATAACCGGTACGTTAAACGATAAGATAACATATGGCAACAGACCTTACCAGTATACCCTACTAGCTGAGGGGGCGAATGATCGAGGATAGATTATGTTCACTCCATACAATCCAAGGCCTATGGCTATAACAAAGGTATCCCATCTCGTGAGATCGGTACAGTATGCCACCCGAAGGTAGGCCAGTAACTATGATTTTCTTTTTACCGTAATGCCCCGAGGAAGGGCGGACCACATATAACTCTATGAACGGAATTATCCTCTATTACCACCGTAAAATTCTAAGGCCTGCCAGAGAACCTATCCGGACTGTAGTTAGTCTCGGGTCCTAAATAACAGTATCAGAAATAACTTCTTTATTGAAAACCTTCTTTCATAGTTAGATTTTCATAATTTACTTTCAGTTAACTTCAGAACATTCAGAACGTACGATAACGGTCTAAAAATCCTTCATTTTTACGTTAAAAGTGCATGGAAATTTATCGGTATAAGTCCGTATAAAATTTTCAAAAATAAATTATACTGGGAGCTTCATTTCAGTGTCAAATAATTTTTATATAACAGGAATTACAGTTAAAAATCATTAAAACCCCTTCATTTTCGTACCTAGGGCTTCGCCAAAACTTCCAGACTCAAAACGAACAGTAAACATGTGCTTATTCATGAAATTAATACCATAAATCCATACACATACATTAAATCACGCAATTCACCCAAAAATTCATAATATTTTCGAGCTAGGGTTTCATCACAACCTTTCGGGACAAAATCGATCACAATTTGCATGCTTATTCACGAAATCGAACACAAAACTTATAATAAATATGGATAAACACAAAATCTAACCGAACAATCGAAGAAAATATGCTTTATTTACTTTAAACATGCATCAACATCACTTTTATCGGGTGTGGATTGGTAAAAACGAAAAATAACGTCCGAAGTATACTTACCTTGCCCCAATCTAACGTTATTTTTATCGGGTGTGGATTGGAACAAGTGATTTCCCTTTCTCCTCTTTTCTTCTTCCTCTCCTTCGTGTGTGGTCTGCTCTCTCTCTCTCTCCCTTTTCCTTTTTTCCCTTCATTTTATAACAAAAACGAAGTCAGCACGCGGGCAAAAGTCGGGGTCACGCTCGAGCGCGCGACAAGCGGGCTACATTCTACCAGCCCGCGCTCAAGCGGTGAGCGGCCGCGCGGCGAGTGCAAGGTTACTGCCAGGGGCTCGCTCGAGCTCGCCTGGCGCGCAGCGAGTGGGCAGCCACTAGAATTTGGTGCTCACTGCAGCCCCTTGGGCGCACAGAAAGCGCTACTCAGCTGATTTTATGATATTCAATATAGAATTTGAAGCAAGCGCTTCAACCATCATTTTTCACTACATGTTTGGCCTCTTAATGATATTCAATATTTTAATTACTTCCAATTTTCAAGTTTTCGGTTCCAAGGCCTCACACCAGCACTTCTCTCACACACACCCACTCAGCGGCTTACATATATATACATATTTATTTATTTATATTTATATACAAATACACATACCTAAGCACACGTACCTACACATACATATATGTATACCGTCTTCCGTATAAATACAGGACTGATTATATACGCCGGAAGAGCACCAAGCTCTGTTCACTCACCCATTTCAAATTTTCCCATTCTCTCTGTTTCTCACCCGATTCCAACATTCCATACACAAACATAAAACTAAGTTTTCATATTTAAGCAAACGAATCCATAACATGAATTAATCCAAAGCCACAGCTCTGTGTGATACCCGATTTATTGTTCCGAATCAGTAACCCAAAAAAAAAAACAGAGCATCCCTCTGTTTCTCTTCCTGACTCAATTTCCACATGCTTCACAAATTTAATAGAGAGAGGAGGACGGATAGGTTGCAAGATAACAGAAGAATTGTTTGCAATTAGAGGAGAAATGACAGTAAGGGAAAATCAATTGCGATGAGTGAAGAAGTGGATAATAAGGATTCACTTGCCTGATTTTCACGGTTCCATGACACGGCTTGGGGTTCGGCTTCACCACGGCTCCGACTTCGACTTCAGATTTGTGATGGTGGCTTCGGTACCGATTGATGTCGGCGACGGCAGCAAACCACTCGAACGATGACGATGGCGGCAATTCTTCTTCTAGCACTGGTCGAAGATGGCAGTAGCAGTGGCAACCGCGATGAACAAATGCGATGATCGAACGGCTAGGGTTTCACGATGACGGCTCCTTCTCCCCCCCCTTCTTAACACCAACGTCCTCCTTAAATAACGAATGGGTCCAATTAGAGTTATGTTCGGTTTCCATTTTGGGCGTCATTGGATCTACGTCCATGGCTTCGCCGCCTTCCTCTTCGTCCTCCCTTTCCCTCCTTCTCTTCTTCCCTTTTCCCTCTTTCCTTTCCTTCTTC
>JAODPA010068079.1:0-10339 GCA_025585075.1 Nepenthes mirabilis | reverse complement strand
CCCAAAAGCCCAACTTAGCCCAAGAAGTTAAGTTAGCCTTAGAAGCCCGAGGACCTGGGCTAACGTCCCAAGACGACCAAATGGCGACAATGATCTGAGAGACCAATTTGACCTAGGAGGCACGAGGATGCTATGAGGGGCTGACGTCATCAACGAAATCCCGAAGATCTTCAGAAAGCGAAACGTCCGAGAGCCCAGCTCAATATGCCCGAGGATCATGCGAAGGCCCAGAGGGATTTCTGAGGACGAGGACAATCTCATCGCCTCTGGGCCCCCAGGACAAGGGAAAAGAGGGTCCAAGATGATCGAGCGCGCCAGCTCAGATGATTCACTGTTACTAAGAAGCATGCGTTCTCTGCAACACGTCACCCCCGCAGGAAATCACGACGCTCAGAATACGTGCCATCATGATGGGTCTAATGACACCTGACACGCCGGATACACAAAGTTGGTGACAAGCGTCCCTAACACACCGCATCAACAGAGTTGGTGGCAGGCGACCCTGCAAATGCCAATGCCACGTGTCCCCATGCCAACGGCACGACTCCCCTCTATAAATACCCCATGCAGGCAATGAGAGAAGGATTCCAACAATTGTCATTTGCACACATATTGTAAACAGCTTCCAAGAGAAAAGAAAAGAGAAGAGAGGGCAAGACCTCTCGCATTGTAACTCTCTGTGGCAAAAAATCGTGCCACAGTGTCCAGTTGTTCTCCATTTTCACTATAGTGGAACCTTTCGGACCTCACGTCTGCCACCGTGGTTTTTTTCCCCTTTCACTCAAATGGGGTTTTCCACATAAAGTCCTCGCGCCTTGTGTCCTCGTCCCCTTTTTCTTCCTAAAACGTTGTCCTCGTCGAACTTAATAATTTCTCTTGTGTTGCACTATTCCGTCCGTCCACAAGCTCAAAAAGAGGACTCGGACTCTGGTTATATGGCGGCCGAAATATATGGATGCAACATTGGCGCTGTCTGTGGGAAGCGACTGAAAGTTTGCTTTTCATATCTTCGTACAACGTACAGAAACAACGCAACGACTCCCACTCCAAGATCCAGAATGGTGAACACGAGGGCGCAGGTGAGTGCACCTGCCAGAGATGTGGCCTCACACAATAGCGGCCCCGACCCGTGCGTTGGGATAGAAAACCACCCTGATCCAGTGGTCAGGCCCTTGGCGGCCAAAATGGAAGGCATGTCCTAAGCCTTCGAGACACTCTGCTCTAAGATTGACAAGTGGGTGAGAGGAGCCCCTTCTAGAGCCTCCAAGGCTGGAACGTCCTAAGGCAGGGACAGAGAGAGAGATCGCCGTGAGAAGCCACCAAGCCGGCATGAAAACCCAAGGACCCAGGTCGCCTTGTGTAGTAGGGCCCCACGTGGGCTGGAGGGCCGTCTGAGTCCTCGGGTCCGAGAAGAAAGCCTAGAGAGGTGCAACTCTGGGACCCAATGGAGCCGCCGTTAAACTAGCAACCGAGAGGCGGTCCTGCGGGATGTTCCCCCACAAGGAGTCCGGGCGGTCCCCGAGCGTCGTATGGATCGAGAGCCTTACGAGTTAAGGCATTACCTCAATAAGAAGAAGGCAACTACCCCACTTCGAGTGGAGGAGAGGATAGAAAGAGGATGGAACCGTGTCCTCGGAGAGAGCAGCGGGGGAAGAGCTAATGCGCTCCAGCCCCCATTCTCAACAGAGATCAGAACAAGGACGCTCCCTCCAAAGTTCAAAATGCCAAACCTGGAGGTATACGATGGCAGCGCTGATCCTATGGATCACCTCAACCACTTCCGGGAGCATCTGAGCCTGCAGGGTTTAGATGAGACAACCATGTGCCAATACTTCCCCTTGACTATAAAAGGGGATGCAAGGATGTGATTCTACGGGATGCCCGCGGACTCCATCTGTGACTTCAGCGACTTGGCAACAGCCTTCCTCTCTCAATTTGTCTCTAGCAGGAGGGTGGAGAAGCAGCCTTGGCACCTCACTTGGATCAAGCAGGGTGCTAGGGAGAGCCTGAGGGGATTCCTGGCCCGATTTGTAGCTGAGGCCAGGCAAATCCCAAAATTGACCGACAAGGTAAAGCTAAACACTTTCCTCTCGGTTCTAGAGGGAGGTGCCTTCTTCAAGCACCTCATCCATAAGGGTCCCCAGACCTTTATAGAAGTTGAGGTTGTGGCTCGGGCATACATCACGGTCGAGGAGGCCAACGACGCCAAGCGGCTAGAGAGGGACGAGCACCACCATCAAAAGGCGGCGGAAGGCAAGAGGAAGGTCGAGGACTATCAGAGTCCCCAGACAACGAAGAAGCAGCAAAAGGTCGAGCAGAACGCCCGGAGAGAGTCGCGACCTATGCACTTCACGTCATTAAACAACACCCGCACCAACGTCCTGATGCAGATCCGAAAAAAAAAGTTCCTAAAGTGGCCCAAGCCGCTGAAGAACCCGGAGGGTGGGGACCAGACGAAATACTATGACTACTATAGCTCCAGGGGCCATAGCACGGAGGACACCTCAATCGTTTCCTGCAAAGACCTAGACAAGCTTCCGGAACAGCGGGCGATGGCGACGCTGAGCCTCCCCAGAAACAGAGTGGTTGCGGGGGTTGTAAACATGATATCGAGTCGGCCGGCCAGAGGGAACGAGCAGGAGCTCGCAGCAGCAAAGAGGCCGAGGACGGGACCCGGAGGCGAAGACGAAGTTATTTGTTTTAGCAATAGGGACATGGACCATGTAACTTCTCCTCACTTCGATCTCCTGGTTGTAACGACACTCGTTTCAAACGGAGCGAATGACTACCAGATGAAATGAGTATTTGTTGATAATGGAAGCTCCCAGAATTTGCTCTACCTTAATGCCTATTTCAAATTATGACTTAAGAAGAATCAGATGAGAGCGCCAAAAGGGCCACTCTATGGGCTGGATAATGAGCTAGTACCTGTTCAAGGTATTATCCAGTTAGAGGTGACCCTGAGGACATATCCGAGGATAGTGTCCAAGGTCCTCACTTTTCTGGTTGTGGACCTGCCCTCAGTCTATAACGTAATACTCGGACGCCCATGCTTGGCTGCGTTCGGTGCTGTGATTTCTATCCCGCACCTCAAGATAAAGTTTCCAACCCCGTGTGGTGTGGGGGAAGTTCTCGGGGATCAATCCACGGGACGGATGTGTTATTTGGCACAAACCGAGCAAGCTACCCTTTCACAACCAATAGAAGACCTTGACCTCAGGGACGAGACCACGTTGCAGCACGCGTTGCCTGGGGAGCCAACCGTCCAAGTCCTGTTGGATCCGGTGGATCCAGATAAGTACGTCCATATAGGGAGCTCGCTACCAGAGTCCGTCCGGGACTAGCTGATTAGCTTCCTGCGGGAGAACTTGGACGTGTTCGCCTGGTCACCCAGTGATATACCGAGAATATCCTTTGAGATCATGATCCACAAGCTGGGCATTGATCCTCGTTACAATCCCGTCAGGCAAAAACGTAGGAATTACTCCACAGAGAAGCTGGTCTCCATACGCGAGGAAGTTAAAAAACTCCTAGACACCGGGTTTGTCCGAGAATTGCAGTACCCGAATTGGTTGGCCAACGTGGTTATCATAAAAAAGAGCAGTGGAAAATGGATGATGTGCATGGACTTTACCGACCTCAACAAGGCATGCCACAAGGACAGCTTCCCACTGCCCAGGATTGACCAACTTGTAGACTCGATGTCCGGCCACGAGCTCTTAAGCTTCATGGACGCATACTCGAGCTATAATCAGATCAAGATGAGTCTCGAGGATGAGCAGTACACATCATTTATGATGAACTAAGGGACATACTGCTACAAGGTGATTCCCTTTGGCTTTAAGAATGCGGGTGCAACTTATCAACGACTCGTGAACAAGATGTTCGAGGATCAGATGGGCAGGAACGTAGAAGTCTACGTTGACGACATGCTTGTCAAGAGCAGGGTGAGCGGCGATCACATAAAGGATTTGGCCGATACCTTCCATGTGCTCAGGACCCATGGTATGAAGCTCAGTCTAAGCAAGTTCACATTCGGTGTAGCTTCAGGAAAATTCCTGGGTCACATCGTGTCACATCGGGGAACCAAGGTAAACCCAGAAAAGATATAGGCAATCCTGGACATGCGGTCTCCGCGGACAGTGAAGGAGGTCCAGAAGCTTACCAGGTGGATGGCGGCCTTCTCCCGTTTCCTGGAGAAATTGGCTGAGAAGCACCTAACGTTCTTCAAAGCCCTGAGAGGAACAAAAACGAGAGACTTCCGGTGGAGTGACGACTATGAAGACACATTTCAAGGACTCAAGAGCAACCTCTCGAGCCCACCTCTTTTAGCTTCTCCCCAACTGGGCGAGGAGCTATACTTGTATCTCTCCGTGTCTGACACGGCATTAAGCTCAGCTCTAGTACGAGAGCAATACGGGAAGCAACAGCCTGTGTATTATGTAAGCAAGACTCTCACGGATACCGAAATCAGATATCCGCTCACGGAGAAGGTAGCCTTAGCATTGGTTTACTCCGCGATGAAGCTCAGGCTATATTTCCAGGCACACAAGATAGTGGTCTTGACCGACTAACCACTAAGGGCCATCTTGCAGAAGCCTAAGATATCCGGACGACTGATCAAGTGGGCCATCGAATTAGGAGAATTCAATATTGAGTTCCGTCTGAGACCAGCTTTAAAGGGACAGGCCCTCGCAGACTTCCTTGTCGAGACAATAGCGCTGGCCAGCGGCGATGAGAACCAACCTGGCACAGACGAGTTCAGCAAGGCATCAACGTGGACCCTACACTTGGATGTCTCCTCGATGAAGGATGGCTGCGGAGCTGGTGTTGTTTTGCGCACACCCGAGGGGCTGGAGATAAAGTATTCACTAACCTTGGGGTTCTCGGCCACCAATAATGTTGCGGAGTACGTGGCCTTGCTGGCTAGGCTTCGATTGGCCAAGGAATGCTCGGCCAAAAACTTGGTCGTTTACAGCGACTCCGAGTTGGTTGTCAATCAGGTCCGCGGAAACTTCGACGTCAACAACTCACAGCTATCCAAGTACCTCTCCAAAGTTAGAAGCACAATTTCAAAATTCGAGGCAGTCGAGTTTGTCCACATCCGAAGGGAAGAAAACGCCAAGGCTGACACGCTAGCGAGGGCTGCGACTTGGGAAGATCCGAAACAATATGCTCGAGGAATGTGTGAAGTCCTAAACTGATCCAGCATCGAAGACCACGAGCCATAGGTAATGCAAGTATCTAACGACAACATCTGGATGACTCCTTATCTAAGGTACTTATCCAACGGCACATTGCCTGATGATCCAAATGAGGCCAAAAAGGTAAAAAAGACAGTGGGGTGATACACAATCATGAACAGCCAGTTGTACTGGCAAGGCTTCTCAGCCCCTTACCTAAGGTGTCTTACCCCCAAGGAGGCCGAGTACGCCTCCAAGAGGTACACCTCGGGATATGCGGGTCTCACATCGGAGGAAAGAACCTGGTCTTTAAGCTCATGAGGCAAGGATACTACTAACCAACGATGAAGTACGACTTCATGGACATTGTGCGCAAATGTGAGAACTGCCAACTCCATAGCTACGTGAGCCATCGCCCCCACACAGATCTTCAGACCCTCTAATCTCCGTGGTCGTTCGCCTAATGGGAACTGGACATCCTCGGGCCACTCTCGCTCACGCCCGGACAGAGAAAGTTCCTGATCGTAGGGATAGATTACTTCACTAAATGGGTAGAGTCAGTACCGCTAGTAAGGATAACAGAACAAAATGCCACTGAGTTCCTCTGGCAAAACATCGTGTACAGATTTGGGATCCCAAAGTACATCATAGCCTACAATGGGACGTTGTTTAACGGAAAACGATTCACCAAGTACTGCACCATCCTGAAGATCAACTTGGTCCATACATCAGTGGCGTGCCCCCAAGCTAACGGACAGGTGAAGGTAACAAACAGCATAATCTTGCACGGGCTCAATACCAAGCTGGAGTGTTCCGAGGGCTCATAGGTACACGAGCTGCCCTCGGTCCTCTGGTCATACAGGACGACGCCCAGAGAACCCACGAGGGAGATTTCCTTTAGCCTCTGTTACGGGCTCGAAGTTGTCATTCCAATAGAAGTAGGCCTCATGAGTCCGCAGGTTGGATGCATCAGCACAACCGACAATAGCCAGAGACTCCGGGAAAGCCTCGACATGCTCGAGGAGGTCCGCAACCAGCCCAGGCTCAGGGTAACGGCGTACAAGCAGCAAGTTGTCTGCTACTATAATAAGAAGGTAAAGGCACAGCAGTTTGAGGTTGGAGATCTGGTGTCGAGGAGCGTGGAGGCCACGGGGAAAAACACCGACAGAAACAAGCTCTCCCCTAATTGGGAGGGGCCATTTTTTGTCTCTGCCATCCTTCGGGGTGAGGCCTATAAACTGCGCACCCAAGAGGGCAAGCTAGTGCCCCGGACTTGGAACGTCACGCACCTCAGGAGATACTACCTGTGATAAACAGATCGCCTGCTATCCAGGTAACCTGCCAAACTTAGGCTGTCCTTAGGTGAGACGGCCCTCTCGCCCTTTATAAAAAAAAGAAAAAAAAACAACAAAACAAAAAGGGGGAGAGAAAACTCAGATTCGTCTGAGCGGCCCAATAGATCGTATTCTAAAAACTCGGAATCGTCCGAGCGGCCCGAAGATGTAGTATTCAAAACTCAGATTCGCCCGAGCGGCCCGAGAGGTCGTATTCAAGACTAATATTTGTCCAAGTGGCCTGGGAGGTCACGGGACAAAGAACTCGGACATAAGTTGGATGCAGGACAACTTGTTTAACGCCGTGACAAAAATGCTCTAGAAGTCAAGAAAGAGCAACCAGACACTTGCACTAAAATTGAATATCCATTTTATTCATGTACAATGTACAACAACAATAAAAAAAAAAAAAGGAGAGAAGCTAGGTTTCGGTGAGACCCTGCAGAGGAATGGCCCCGGGTTGCCCTTCTTCTTGAAGTGGAGAGGCCTCTACACGGCTCGAGCTCCGCGGCTGAGATGAGGGGTGAGGATCCCCTAAAGGACTCGGATATGGGGACCCAAGAAATCGTCTCCCTGCAATACCGTACACATCCTCGGGGAGTGCGGCACTCGCATTCTGAGGATCTTGCACGGCGGTGGGGAACCGCGGATGTAGTAGCCGCATCAGCCGACGGCACAAATAAATGTCGTCCCAATACTTGGTTTCCAATAGGGGCGCTATATCCACGGCCCTCACCGACACCCTCAGCGTCTTCTCCAGTTTGAGGTTCCTCTCTCGAAGGAATCCGTATTGGACTTGCTGAAGCCTTAGGGTTTCCTCAAAAGAAGCATTCTTCACTGTGGCCTTAGCAAGTTCCAACTGCAGCCGCTGGTTGTCCTCTCGAGCAGCCCTCAAAGACTCCATCTCCAATCTAGACAGGGCAACCTTGCTAACCAACTGACTAAGGCTCCCGGCCAGATCTTGGAGTTGCAAAAGAGACAAGTTCGTTAAGGCACAGGCAACAGGAGGCAAATGGAAAAGCAGTAAGGTACCTTAGAGACTAGAGGGTCATGACTGTGGCTATGCTCCCCTAGGACCTCGGGCTCTTGTGGCTCATCTATGGACGCTGCAGGAGCATCAAAAGTAGCCTCAAATGGAGGACCTTCAGGAACAGGGGGCTCCATAGCATCTGAGGTCCCAGCAGCTTCCGAGGACCCAACTATTTCCGAAGGACCAACAACTTTCGAGAGCTCTGAAGCCGCGACCTCAACCTCATCGCCACAAAGAATGTCAAAAATGCCCTCGGCAGGGGCGACGACAGTTGACTCCATCTTACAAGGCTCCCCAGTATCAACGGCTTCCAGGGCGGGAGCGATCGCAGTCATAGCCGCCTCCCTGCCTGGATCAACTCCAACCTCCTCCGAGGCCTCAAAAAAGATAGGGTCCTCAGATGGACCCGCAGGAAAGTCTAAGACCCCACCCTGGGTCTCGGCAATAGAAGAAGGGCCTGCAGCCTCAGGTTCTGCAGAAGGTCCGGCAACAAAACCCATGGCCCTCCTGACCAGAGGCGCACTGCCAGTAGTATCATCGCTGGATGAGGACTAATCAATGATTTGTAGTGGATCTTCCGAGGCCTCAGTCCGTGGACTCTTCTACGGCCTGTTGGACGGCTCCTCAATAGTAAGGGAAGCCCTCTTCTTCCTCAATCTCTTTTCTTCTTCTTCGCGGCAGAAGCAGCAGTGGAGTCCCCAGACGTTGTCACCCACTTAGCCTCCGCCAGCCTCTTGGGCGATAGCCAAGTATTTTTCTTCCCAATATTAAAACTGCCAAGGTTGGCCATCACTAAGTCCGTGACCACCTTAGCTACTTCCCTTTACTCAGCTGTGGCATCCGAGTTGTGCTTGCTCGTCACGTTTTTCCATGTGATCGAGAGCTCCCAGTTCTTCCGGATGCCCAAAAAGAAAAATTTGTTTGTCCACCTTTCGTGGAATCCGGAGTTCCTCTGCTCATCATGGAAAACTCCGGACGATGAGTCATGGTAATCCAGTCAAGATTGTGAGTAAAACAAAATATAACTTTCACCATGGCTACCATGAGAACCTTGTGGTGGCTGCGTGTGAATACACAGAGGGAGACTAGGTACCTGACAGCGTTCGGCTGGAGCGTGGTGAACAAGATGGCCAGCTCCCTCATTAGATGGTATAACTCTAGTGGAACAGGGAAGCGAAGCCCACCTTCAAGGTGGACTTCATAAATGGCGATGAAGCCTTCTAGGGGTCTGCAGGCTCTCTTAGTGGCTCCTGGAACCACCATCGCAACGGAGTCGGGGATAATATACTTCACCCGAATCTGTTCCAGATCCTTAAGGGTGAGAGAGGAAGCAATTTCTTTAACACCTGGAGCCATGGCAACAAAAGCAATGTCTCTGCGATGGAAGAAGAAGAGGAAGGACAGCAAAGGGATTTCGGGGAGCAAGAGAGGAACTAGGGATACGCAGAAATGAAAACGGGAAGGGCAACTTAAAGGAAATTTGAAACGTAAATTAGCGCCCTCATCATGGGCCTCGCCACGCGTCAGTACCCATACGCAAGGAGCAGACGTGGGCTTTGGCTTCCCGGGGCGATGTCACCTCAATCAAAGTGTCACATTTAATGCCTTACAGGGAAACCAAACGGCGGCGACAGATGGATCTCGGACTAGTAAGAAGGTCTCGGATGGATAAGAGACAACTCCCATCAGCAAGACACGGTGCCCGCGGACTGTCACAATAGAAGAGTGCTTTCAAGACATGTCAAACGGTTAGAGTCCTCGAACCATTTGACATGGGGGCTCATGATGGGTCCCGGCACCCAAGGCCAAGAAAGGAAGGCCTATAGCCACGACCACAGACCAAGAGGATTATGAGGATAAGCTGGCCCAAGAGGCCCAAAAACCCAACTTAGCCCAAGAAGTTAAGTTAGCCTTAGAAGCCCGAGGACCTGCGCTAGCGTCCCAAGAAGACCAAATGACGACAATAGTCTGAGAGATCAATTTGACCCAAGAGGCACGAGGACGCTATGAGGGGCTGACATCAATGGTCTGAGGATCTTTAGCAAGCAAAACGTCCGAGAGCATAACTCAATAAGCCCGAGGATCAGGCGAAGGCTCAGAGGGATTTCTGAGGATGATGACAATCTCATCGCCTCTAGGCCCTCAGGACAAGGAAAAAGAGGGTCCAAGATGACCGAGCGCGCCAACTCAAATGATTTACTGTTACCAAGGAGCACGCATTCTCTACAACACGCCACCTCCGCAGGAAATCATGACCCTCAGAGCACGCGCTATCATAATGGGTCTAACGGCACCTGACACGCTGGATACGCAGAGTTGGTGGCAGGCATCCCTAACACGCAGCATCAGCAGAGTTGGTGGCAGGCGACCCAGCACACGCCAATGCCATGTGTCCCCATGCCAACGGCACGACTTCCTTCTATAGATACCCCATTCAGGCAACGAGAGAAGGATTCCAACAATTGTCATTTTAACACATATTGTAAACAGCTTCCGAGAGAAAAGAAAATAGAAAAGAGAAAAGAGGGCAAGACCTCTTGCCTTGTAACTCTCTGTGGCAACAAATCGTGCCACAGTGTCTAGTTGTACTCCATTTTCACAATAGTGGAACCTCTCGGACCTCACGTCCACCACCGTGGTTTTTTCCCCCTTTCACTCAAAAGGGATTTTCCACATAAAGTTCTCGCGCCTTGTGTCATCGTCCCATTTACTTCCTGAAACGTTGTCCTCGTCAAACTTAACGATTTCTCTTGTGTTGCACTATTCTTTCCGTCCACGAGCTCAAAAAGAGG
>JAODPA010068078.1:0-10339 GCA_025585075.1 Nepenthes mirabilis | reverse complement strand
GAAAATTCTTATCATAAAATACTAAATTTTAATTTTCTTAATCATACATAACCATTTTCAATAACTTAATACATCAAAATTCAGCAATTTAGTGCAAAAAATAGCAGCAACGTAGAGTTTATAGCAATTCATTTTATCAACATGCAGTGCCCTCATATGAAATTTCAATACATGCAAGTTGAATTTTCAGAACATGCAGGGACTTGTTTAAGATGCTAAAACTTATATAAACAAAATTCAAACATGAAAAAATACTTCAATTTCAATACATGTATGGTAATATATTGCATAATTCAGCTAAGTTACATTATGTAGTTGAATTTAGACATAAATTTCATGTATTTTTACAACAAAATGAAGAGAATAACACATGCATGTTAAATAATATCATCATAGTTTTGAAGTCATGACATAATGAGTATTTGAATAAAAAATACTCAAAGAATTTAATAAATAATAACAACAATAGAAGAAAAGCACAGAATGCACTTACGTTAACTTAGTTCTCACCAAATTCTAGCTTGAATCCACTTAATTTGAGCTTCTAAGATCTCATCTCTCTCCTTCTCTCTCTTCTCATCAACTCCTCTCTCCTCTCTCCTCTCTCAGAATTTTTGAGAAAGTTGATAGAAATTAGCTGCGTTTTACTCTATATACTGAGTGGCGCTAGAGCGATGGTCGGGCACGTAGTAGGTGCCATACCTTAACACTATGGCACACGAGTGCCGTTTCATTCGCACCTCGAGCACAGACCTACTGTCACAGTGCGCTCAAGCGTCCCTCAGGTGTTCATCAGGTGCGTACATTTTGCCACCACATGCTTAGGCATTGATCAGGCATCCCTTAGGTGCTGAATAATCTATTTTCTACGGATAGATACACGCCGAGCGTCAGTCAAGCATCCACTAACTCAATTTGATCTAATTCAAATTTCACTTTTAACCCAATTTTAAACATTTTTTTATCTCAATTTTAATTATATTAACTTAATTAATCAAGATTATAAAAATATTTAGACTTAAGCCTTACATTTCTCCCCTACTTATAAAAATTTTGTCATCTAAATTTTATATACCCTAATGAACAAACAAATGTGGGTAGTTCTCCTAGATCTCATCTTCTCTTTTTCACATGGCTTTTTCAAATGAATGGTTCATTTATAAGACCTATACCAATGGAATTACCTTCGTCTAAAACATTTGATCCCTTCAACCCAAAATCTGAATTGGTTCCTCAATATACATTAGGTCTTTGTTTATCCTCAACGTATCATATTTAATAATGCGTATCGAATTATATATATATTTTCGTAGTATCAACATATGGAATACATTATGAATATCTCCTAAATTCAGCGGTAGAGCAAATCTATAGGCTACTTCACCAATTCTCTCCAAAATTTTAAACAGACCATTAAACCTTGGCTTTAATTTTTCTTTGATCCCGAATCTTGAGATTTCCTTCGATGGAAATATATTAAAAAATACAGAATCCCCAACATCAAAATTCAATTTTGGCCTCCTCTGATCACCATAACTCTTTTGCCGACTTTATACAACTTTTAACCTTTCATGAACCAAACAGATATTATTGGATGTCTCTTATATCACCTTGGGTCCCAAATGCCTTTAATCTTCCGTCTCTTTCCAATATATTGGAGAACGATATTTTTTCCCATATAAAACCTTAAAAGGGGCCATACCAATGCCCACTTGGTAGCTGTTATTATATACAAATTTAGCCAATATCAAATAATCATCCATATTACCTTTTATTTTCAATATTGAAGCTCTTAATATCTCTTCTAAAATTTGAATTGTTCGCTCTGATTGTCTGTCCATTTGAGGATGATAAGCTACACAGAATTTTAAATTAGTCCCTAATTTTTTATGTAAACTTTCCTAAAATTTAGATACAAATCTCGAGTCTTGCTCAGGCACAACAGAAGTTGGCAAACCGTGCAATTTGACAGCCTCATTAATATATAATCTAGCCAATCGATCTTTAGAAAACATCATCTGCACGGTTATAAAATAAGCCGACTTAGTGAGCTAATCAACAATTACCCAAATTGCATTGTGGTTCCTTGGCATTCTTGTTAATCCTATCATAAAATCCATCATTATATCTTTTCATTTCTAACTTAGAGTTGGCATAGGTTGCAATAGGCCAGGTGGCTTCTTGTGTTCGGATTCAACTATTGGCAAATCAAACATTTTTCTACATATGACTTAATTTTTCTCTTCATGTTCTGCCACCAAAACATTTTCTTTAAATTTTGATACATCTTGATAATTTCTGGGTGGATAGTCACTTCAATCAATGAGCTTCATTCATATATTTTTTTCAATTTTCTAATAACCGGTACATATTTTCGGTCTCGAAACATTGAGACTCCATTAGCCTTTATACTGAAATCCACTCTAGAATCTGAATTCAAATTTTTGACAATATCCATTAAGAATATGTCATCCATTTAAGCTCCCCTAATTTTATCCAAGATCTCTAGTTACACCTGAAAATACAACAATATCATCCAATTGCATTGGGAGTATCTTTTAAAATCACATTGCCTTATGCACTCTTCCATTTCCATCTCCTTGATCCTCAAATGTGTCACAAAACTTGTACAATGACTCAAGGCATCCGCCACAACATCGGCTTTTTCAGGTTGATATTGAATATCACAATCGTAATTCTTTAGAAAATCCATTAATCTCCTTTGTCTCATATTCAATTCTTTCTAAGAGATTATATACTTAAGGCACCTGTGATTTGAATATACTAAAAATTTCTTTCATATAAGTAATGTCTCTAAATTTTCTATATAAAGATCACCGCCACCAATTTCAAATCATGTTTCGGATAATTCCTTTCATGTGACTTCAATTGAAACGACCTATGGGTGATCACTTTCCTTTATTGCATCAAAACACACCCAAGATTGGTCTTAGAAACATCACAATAAATCACAAATTTTCCGGATCCTTCGGGAATCATCAAAATAGAGGAAGTTATTAATTGATCCTTCAATTCCAGGAAACTTCTTTCACAATCTTCCGTTCAATCAAATTTGACTTCTTTTTGCATTATTCGGGTTAATGGCATGACAATTCTAAAAAAATTTTCCATAAATCTTCATTAGTAGCCTGCCGTTCCTAAGAAACTCTTAACTTCGGTCGCCGTTGTCGATCGACTCCAATTAATCACTACTTCAAATTTCATTCGGTCAACCAAAATACCTCCCTTTGAAATAACATGATCCAAAAATATAACTTTTTTGAGTCAAAATTCACACTTTTTCAGTTTGGCATTTAAACTCTTTTCCCAAATCGTTTGAAATACAATCCTCAAAGACATCTCGTGCTCATCATAGCTCTTCGAGTATATCAAAATATCATCGATGAAGACGTCCATAAATTTGTCAAGATATGGTTAAAATACCCAATTCATCACATCCACAAAGGCTACAGGGGCGTTAGTCAATCCAAATGTTATAACCAAAAACTCATAATGTCCATACCTTATTTAGAAAGGTGTCTTCACTATATCTTACTTCTTCATCCTCAATTGGTGGTAACCTAAATAAAGATCAATCTTTGAAAATACTTAAACCCATTATAATTGATCAAACAAGCCATCAATCATCGACAATGGGTACTTGTTCTTAATGGCAATCCTATTCAATTCTAATAATCAGTATAGATCTATCATTCTTCTTTAGAAATAGTATTGGGGCACCTCATGGAGACACACTTGGCCAGATAAAATCCTTATCAAATAGCTCTTACAATTGTTACTTCAACTCCTTAAGCTCTGATGGTGCCATTGTCTTAGGGGTATTTGATATAAGTGCCGCTTCAGGCATGGTATCAATTTCAAATTCAATCTCTCGGTTTGGTGGTAGTCCCGATAAATCTTTTGAAAAAATATTCTCAAACTCACATACCACAAATATATCCTTCGCTGGCACATTATGACTCTCAATTGTGCTCACATAAGTCAAATAGGCTTGACATTCACTTTCTATCAAATGATAAGCATGTAAAGCCAAAATTATATATGGGATTATTTATACATTACTCCTCGAAAATAGAAAGGTTCACATCCTGAAATTATAAATACAACATCTAATGAAAACAATCGACACTAATATGATAACTTGCTAACTAATCCATACCTAAAATTATATCAAAATCATGCATTTCTAATAAAATTAAATCCGCCACTAACCCCAACCTGTTGACCCAAACAACACACCTAGGATACACAATATCCAAAATTAAAGACGATCACATAGGTATTGACACTACTAATGCAAAATCTATGATCATTGGGTGTGACAACAAATATTGGACAAACTTAGGTGACACAAATGAGTGTATACAACCCAAATCCAAAAATATATGAGTTGAAGTTTCAAAGATGATAAGTTTACCTTCCATCACCATACGCAATGCATCCGCATCTTGAGTAGTTACCGCAAAGACTTGTCCCAAAGCACCTGGCTTCATTGCCATTTGCCTCGAGGGATGAGGACAATCATTGATCATATGGCCAGGCTGACCCCAATTAAAAAAATCTCCCAAAATCTTGTAGCACGACCTCCCCCCATGAGATTTTCCACAATGAGGCCACATAGATGTTGCTGATTGAGAGCATGGTACACCCTAGATTTCAGCACTCTTCTTTCCTTTCGCTGTCAGTTTTGATCTTTTGTGGGATCCTCCTAATCCTGAACTTTGACAGGAACCTTGGCCTCCATGGCTTGCAATCTTCTTCTCAAATAACTTTTCACTTGCTAGCTCCCATTTAAACAAGAGAGCTCGATCCAGCACATCTCCATATGTCCTCAACTTCAATGTCACCAACTACTTCCAAATAGTGTCATTGAGACCTTTAAAAATTTTTCTCGACTTTCTCGGTTCATCGTGAACCATCTGAGGAGCATAGCGGGACAGTTCTATAAATTCTACATTATTTTCTTCCATTTTATGATTTTCTTCTCTCAAACGGGAAAACTCATCTTCTTTCTATTCCCTTAAGCTTATAGGGAAGTATTTGTCCATGAAAGCCCCTACAGACATGTCCCACGAAATCTCTTCATTTTCCAAACCAATAACTCTTTTATTCATAAACCACTAATGGTCTGCCTCACCTTCTAACTTGTAGGAGGCAGACATCACTTTGTCCTTCTTAAGATATTGAATTACAACAAAAACTTTCTCCATTCTTCAGATCCAAATCTCACATTTGGTGGGATCTGGGTCGCCCATAAATTCAGGCACCCTTTCATTTGTGAAACATGTTGGCCTCCGGCTACCTAGAGGAACTATGAGGAAACGCTCAACAATGCATAACCAATAAACAATAATCACATATAAATAGACAAAGTATAATTTTACATAAAAAATCTTCTTCTAAATAGGAGAAAAAAACCATGGGATGATATGTCCGAAGTATCTATAATGTAATACTCAGATATAAAAACCCCAAATGTAAAATAAGGGCTCTAGATCTTGTAGCAGGTAAACCTGAGCAACATGAGTACAAGATGAACAAGAAAAAAAATTGACCAATAAAATGTTCTTCATAACTCCGAGAATAGTGTACTCATGGTAGATGAAAATTGGAATGTGGTTTGAAGCTCTATCGTGGTTGAACCTCTTCACCTTTTCTCTCTTTATCTTTTTTTTTTTTCTCAATGGCAGCGCTAATTGGCCTAAGAAAATTTGTAAGTGATATTTTTGCTCTTTGAACCCTAAAATGCATTGGCATGTTTTTATACTGTGGGCCTTGTTCGGAAACTTTTGGACTCAATGCTCGGGTGTCCTCCAGCATACCGTCTGGTTGCTCCTCGGACTCAGCACCAAATTGCCCCTGAACGTGGCATCCTGTCGCTCTTCGGCATCACCATCCAGTCTCCCTTGGACTCGACTCTTGGTGCTTGAGCACGGATACCCTCGGCAGCTCACCGAGCGAGCGAACACCACAATCCTCTGTCTCAGTATAGAATCCATGTGTGTTAGACCAAACCATCGAACAATTTGACAACCGAGTATGGGTCTATACGGGAATGATCCATAATCCAATAAACTTTTCCTCACGACGGTGTGGGGACAGTCATCATCATTCCTGTAATATTGTGGTAGACTTCAAACTTTTTCCTTTGCAGTACCTTGGTCATTATGTCTGATCCAATTTCCTTGGACCTGACTTTATTGAGTGTCAATAACTCTGAGTCAACTACATTCCATACTCAATGATATCTCACATCAATATGCTTCAATTTGAAATGAAATAATGAGTTTTCATAAAGGTGAATTGTGCTTTGATTGTCATAAAGCAGTACATCTCTCTCCCACTTGAAGCCAAGCTCCCAGATGAACTTCTTCATCCACAGCATCTCTTTGCCTCTGTCAAAACAATAAATTTTGCTGTGGTGGTCGAGAGAGTAATATATTTTTGCAACTTCGATTGCTAAGAGACAACTCTTCCCACAAATATTAAATATCTTAAGGTGGACTTTCAAGAGTCGACATTGCCTGCCATTTCTGTATCGGTATACCCAACCAAAAGTGGCATGTTGCCTCTGAAACACAAGCACAATATAGAGGTTCCTCAGAGATATCTTAGTATTCACTTCACCGTGGACAATGCTCCTTATTGGGACTTGACAGAAACTAGCTAGCCATGCCAACAGTATGAGCAATATCCAGTATTATACACACTATAGCAGACATCGAGCTATCCAAGGACGAAGAGTTGAGTACACCTCTCATGCTTACCTTTTCCTCATCCGAGAAAGGACATTGTCGATTACTCAATTTAAAGTGATTTGCTAGCGGGGTGCTCACTGGTTTGGATTTCTACATATTGAAACACTGAAACACCTTCTCAGTATAGCTCTCTTGGGACATCCATAACTTTCTAGCCTTGCGATCGTAGAATATTCTAATACCTAAAATTTATTTTGCCATTCCCAAATCCTTCATGGCAAAACACTTCTCGAGCTTCTGCTTCAGTTTGGTGTTCTAAGAGGCTTTTCGCCCAACAATTAAGATATCATATATAGCAAAAAGGACAACAAAGTCGTCTTTGAAAAATCTCTGCAAAAAGATATAGTGGTCCAAAATAATCTTCCAATATCCTTAACCTACCTTAATAGACTTGAATTTCTAATACCATTGTCTCAAAACCTATTTCAGCCCGTATAGACTTTTCTTTAGATGATACACCATTCATTTCTTCTCCTCAACTTGGAATCCATTTGGCTGCTCTATGTAAATCTCCTTCTCAAGATCACCACAAAGAAATATTGTTCGCATATCTAGTTATTCAACTTTCAAGTCAAGAGCAGTGGCCAATCTAAATGCCACTCAAATTAAAGACATATTCACAACCAAGGCAAACATCTTATCAAAATTAACACCTTTTCTCCAATTGGAACCTTTCACAACCAGCCTTACCTTGTACCTCAGTTGTAGGCTACTCTCATCAGCCTTCAAGCAAAAGACCCATTTATTCTTCAGCACTCGCTTTCTCTTTGGCAACTTAGTTTGCTCAAATGTGTGATATTCTTGTGGCGATTTTTTCTCATATTGCATGACTTCTATCCACTCCACTTTGTCCTCATCCTTCATAACTTGTTCAAAGCTTTTGGATTCTTCTCTATCAATAAGTAACACATACTTATTAGTCGATAGACGAATAGAGGTACTTTGATCTATCATGGATCTTCGGAGTAAAATAGTCTCAGTGAACTTAGCAATATCATGAGAAATAGTGTCATCATCATCTCCGTCGAGCATCAAATTTCAAAGGTCTTCCTCCTCTACATGGCCTCTGTCACTATCTTCATAACAAATTGGCACTAGTATCAAGGATTCAAGATTTATATCGTAAACCCAGCTGCTATCATTGTTGGAAACAACCTTCGTCTCTTTCCCGATATCTTCAATTGTTACATCCTCGATGAGAACAACATCCCTCAATCGGACAAGCTCTTTCTCAATCGAATTAAAAAGTCAATATCTCAACTCAGCTTCTTCACAGCCAAGAAAGATGAATTGTCTTGTCTTTGGTTCCAACTTAGTCTGCTCGTCCTTTAGAATGTGAATAAAGACTTTACACTTAAACATACACAAGTGGTCATAGGATATCTCCTTCTTGGACCACACCTTCTCTAGAACTGCTCTATTTAATGGGCCGTTTGGAGACAGGTTGATAACATAAGTCACAGCTTTCAAGGCTTACCACGAAATGAATCGGGGGAGTTTCGTCTTTGAGAGTACACAACGAGCTTTCTCCATCAATATTCTATTTATTCGTTCGACCACACCATTCAATTGTAGCATCTTCAATGGAGTCTTTTGATGATGAATACCATGAGACCAACAATACATATCAAATGCTCCAATATACTCCCCGTCATCATTTCAGATGCCCTTTAACTTCTTCCCTATTTACCTCTCAACCAATGTATGAAAATGTTCAAAAATATCAAGGGTTTGATCCTTTAACTTTAGCGGATACATCCATAATTTTCTTAAACAATCATCGATGAATATCATGAAATATAGTACTCCTCTGAGTGTTTTCACCTTGAAAGGGCCACATATGTCAGTGTGGACCAACTCAAGAAAATCGGCCTTCTTTGTGGACAAGTTTTCATAGAACGAAACTTATTGTTACTTTCCCGCCATATAATGATGGCAAGTCTTTAACTTAACTTCCTTCATACCTCGGAGGAAGTCCTTGTTGGCCTAATTGTTCAGCCCATTCTAACTCATATGACTCAACCAACGGTGCCACAAATCTAAAGACTCATCGCTTCTAGAGATATGCACATCTCCTGCTACAGTAAAGGCTTGCAACACATACAAGTTGGAGACTTTCTTTCCTTGGACAACTATTAGAAATCCTCTAGTCAACTTCCATACCCCTTCACTAAAAGTATTATAAAATCCCTCATTATCGAGCCTGCCCACTAAAATCAGATTCAATTGAATATCGTACATCCCTCAAGAATAATCTGGTCTTATTGTTGGTGATAAGGGACATGTCACTACAGCTGACAATCTAAGATGTCCTTTCGTTACCCATCTTTAACACTCCGAAATCATTGGGAGTGTAAAATGTGAAGAATCCCCTCAAGATGTGACATGTAGTGATGTTCCACTGTCCACCACCTAGTCGGTCTCATGATCGGCTAAATTGATCACCTAGTGCTCTTTACACGCCAACCAAAGGACACCCTTGGTAACAACTGAGACTCTCTTCTCGTCACGGGCCTTGTTGACTTTCTTCTAATTACCATTTGTATTCTCGCACTTTTATTTATAACAATACTTCTTGATGTGTCCCTTCTTCCCACAGTAATGGCACTCGAGATTCTGATACCTCTATCAAGACTTATTTCGGCTCTTGTGACGGACCGGATTATTCTCCATCGAATAACCTCTGTCAATGATAACACAACCCTAAGCCTATAATTAAACTATAGACTTCTACAGAAAATCCGGCAGAGTTTCCTCTGTAACTGGATGAAAATCGAAATACAACCTGTTTAAATATCAACCTGCAACACACACACATCTATCAAAGGCTTACTCAAAGCCTACAACACGCCACACAGGATCACAACACTGTCATATCATCCATGGCTCCAATACAGTACACAACCTGCTATATTGGATCTAGAGAGATGCCATCTAATTAAACAAAACTCCAAACATAAATATACAGACGCGGAAGCATAACTAAATCATCATACATGTGGAAGCATAATAAAACCATAAAATAGCAACAATGAGCCATGCTCAACCACGAGCGGCTGTCCACAGTCCGATCCAACTCTAAGTCCAATTCTCCTGATCACTCGCCGTCCAGCCAATCACATCAAGCAAGCCTCTCCTTGCTTTATCTACATGCGCCAGCTAAGTGTTCTCATCTGAAAAGAGACAACAACAGCAAGAGTGAGCCAACAGCTCAGCAAATGTAATCATAAACACCCTTCCAAGACACGTACAAGAACTAAAACGAGAGGTGATATACACACTCTCCAATCAAGGAACAGGTCAGGGAATAAGAAGCAACTGGAATCACTCGATCCCTACAGTTCTCATGGTTTCATCTTGAATCACTGGTTTCATTCGGTTCTCATTCTGGTCTACTGGATTCATTCAGTTCATCAATTGTATATTATTTATTTTCATTATCATATCATCTTTGCGGACCCCGGCTAGTAGATCGTACTAACCAACGATGCGAGAGAACGGGGACAGGAATGTGTTCGCTACACATTCTAAAGCCACGGCTACTACTTTCGGTCGGTAGC
>JAODPA010068077.1:0-10342 GCA_025585075.1 Nepenthes mirabilis | reverse complement strand
AAAAATAAAAAAAAAAAATGTTTTCCCTGTTATTTTTTCCATCGTTATATATATTACGCCTCTCTCTCTCTCGCTGTCCTCTTATCTTGACACCTGTTCCTCCTCACCTCATCCTTTCTCCCTTGAGCAGAGCTTCAGAAGCCCCATAACCAGAAGGCTTCTTGAAACAAAAACAAATGGAAACCTAGCTAGAAACGCAAACAAGATCCAGAGCAGCAAATCGAGTAGTACTCGCATGAATAATTTAAATTATTTATGGTGTGGAGAGTCCATTAATGGAGGCTGATAGCGTAGCTCCTTTCGTTATGAAGACTTACAAGATCGTGAGCGACCCGCTCACCGATAATTTCATCGCCTGGGGAAGAGAAAACAACAGCTTCATTGTCGCGGATCCTCTCGAGTTCAGCCGGACAATTTTGCCTGCACATTTCAAGCACGACAATTTCTCTAGCTTTGTTCGGCAACTCAATAGCTATGTGAGTATTCTCTCGGTAATTTCGATTCAGTCACTTCATTGACTTCACTATTCTTGAGATTTTTTGAATAGCGAAATATTCCGAGATTCAAAAGAAGTTTCAAGTGCAGTAAGTGCTGAATTTTAAATTAGTTGGTGTGGTTAATTTCAATGAAAATTGAGTAGGGATTCAGAAAAGTCGATCCAGATAGATGGGAATTTGCGCACGAATGGTTCCTGCGCGGACAGATGCGTCTGCTGAAGAACATCGTCCGGAGGAAGCACTGCGCCCCGGCGGTTCGTTCGCACGGCGGAGGGGGAGGCAGAGAAGATATGCTTGCAGAGATTGGGAGGCTGAAGGAGGAGCAGAACGCCATGGACCGGGAGGTTCAGGGGATGACGAAGAGGCTGGAGGCGACGGAAAGGCGCCCAGAACAGATGATGGCCTTCCTGCTCAAAGTCGTCGATAACCCAGAGATTCTGCCACGCATGATGCTCGAGAGAGAGGGGACCAGGCGGCGTGAGCTGCTGTCCGCGGCGGACAAGAAGCGGCGTCTTATGACGGAGGCATCAATTTCCGTAAAGAGCGAGGAAAATGACGGGAGCACACCGTTAGGGTTAGCTTTCTTGCCCGAAGCGAATTTCGTAAACGATGCGTTCGGTCTGTGGTCGCCGTTGCCGGAGACATGCAACACGACCGTCGGCTGTTTTAGCGGCATGTGTAATTCGGGCGGGCTTCTAGAAGCATATCAGCAGCCACAAACCAGGGCCGCCGCCACCAACGCTGCATTGTCAATGGGCCCGACGACGGTGTTTGGCCACAGTGAGTCTCCAGTGACGGCCGATGGGGGACACCATAGTAGCAGTGGACTTACAGGCTACCTTCCGGTCCTGCCTAATTCGGCCGTGGCTGAGGTGAGCCTACCGCCTTATCCATTTTCCATGCTGGGCGATGGCTTTTAGATTGCCTTTTTTATTTCAGTCACGATGTATCCGACCGAAGTAGTATTTTGAATATTATTATTTTAAATTTTATTTTTCTTTGATGTGTACTGTGAATTCTTCTAGTGTGATGATATATTTCTGAACAATAAAAATCGAAAATATTGTATATGTATTATGTGTAAATTCAACTTCTGAATTATATATATTACAATTTCATACTTTCTATGATCTATGTGNACTAATATTAATAAATATTAAAAAAATGTTTGCAAACTTTAAGAAAAATAAGTATTCACAGCCCACCACCTATGATGACCGGCGCCACCTGCATCTGCTTCCCACCACCAACCATGCTTCCCATATATAAACAACTATTAAGTAAGAATAACTAATATTAATAAATATTAAAAAAATATTTGCAAACTTTAAGAAAAATAAGTATTCTGATGCGAGCATAAATTAAGGAAGAGCCCATCCCAAAAGACCGATGTAGTAAGAGGGAGAGTCCCCTAACTTATAAGTTGGAGGTTTTGTTTCAAAATTTTCAATGTGGAACTCGCATCATTTCTCCATTCTTCAACAGCCACAAACCTCGGCGGCTGCACTCTGCGACACTTCACTTGGTGGCTTTCACTCCGCGACGCTTCACTCCACCCTGACACACCGACAACAGGTTAGCCTCTCCATAGGTAACCCTTTTTGGTCAGAACCCTTTGCAGGTAGCCCTCTTCGGGTCGGAACTAGTCTCAATGAAAGCACCATTTGATGCGAGCATAAACAAAAAAAAAAACACATCCCAAAAGACCGGTCTAGTAGGAGAGAGAGCCCCTAACTTATAAGTTAGAGGTTTTGCCTCAAACTTTTCAATATGGGACTCGCATCATATTTACAGCCCAAGAAAAACAAGTATTCACAGCCCACCATCGGTGATGACCGGCGCCACCTGCATCTGCTTCCCACCACCGCCTAGTTTCACAGCAAAACAATCGCCTATTCAATTTCCGAATTATATAATTTTTTTTATATCTTATTTTATTTTAATAACTAATTAAATTTTTAATAACTATAAAAACTTTACCACTCAGTGCTACTCAGAAATGCATGGCATCTTTTGAGTAACTTGAGGAGGCTAGTGGTCAGAGCCCTCTTTTTTTATAATCTTCTTATATTTTCAATAATAAAAATTTCATTCTAGCTATTTAAACAATACAAATTACAATGTCTCCAACATATTTGATGTATTACTATAATAATAGTCATCAAAATTATAAGGATAAAGCTTTTTTCGTTACATATATAATAGAATTCCAAATTGAGATGGCCGTTACATATATAATAGAATTCCAAATTGAGATGACCTTAACATCATCGCTTAGAATCAGGACGACAAGGTGGAGCCTCGGACCCATCATTCTAGGCAACACGCCTGAGGGCTGCACCTCACTTCCGAGGCATTGCCCCTTCATCTCGGGGTCGGGTGATTGATTATAAATATGATGACTTATGTGTTTTATTTTTAAAAAATTATAAAAGCAAATATTTAAAAAAAAAAGAAAAAAAAAAACCTGTTCAATTTATATCCAAATGAGGTTGTATTGAGATGAAAAAGGTGAGATACATGGCCTAAAACTCCGAGGGATGGCCAAACAAGTCTGTTTTTCTTTGGTCATCTGCTCTTGTCATTAGGACCCTTGTCCATTACTTTGTAGAGCGCTGCACCAATTCTCTGTTTTGTCAAATTTCAAATCACCATGGACTCTTTTGACATAGAGAAATATATATGGAATAACCAAATAGATAACATAAAATTTTATTAGTTTATCAATACTGACATGTTTACATAAAAATAAAATAATAGATAGTTACCTGACAGTATCCCTAACACACACTTTCAACATACCACATAGGACTCCTTTTTTCTTCTGGGATCTGCAAAAAAATCTGTGCATATTATAAGCTTTGTGATGAAAGTTAAAAATTCAGCATTTAATTTGCTTGTTTTCTGTAAAATTTTGCAGATATGATCGAGATGTAGGATGGCGAACTGACGTGCAACTTCTTCCAATCGAATGTGACAGCTCTAACAATTTTGTGCTCACAAAATCAGCCTTAGAAGCCGCATATGATAAAGCAAAAGAAGCTAACATTAAAGTTAAGGGCTTGATCATAAATAACCCATCAAACCCTTTGGGCACCGTCCTAGACAGAGACACAATGAGGACTATAGTGTCCTTCATCAACCAAAACAACCTCCACCTAGTCTGTGACGAGATATATGCGGGCACCGTCTTCACCCAACCCAATTTCACAAGCATATCTGAGATCGTCGAGGAAGACAGAGACTGCAACTGCAATCTCATCCACATCATATATAGCCTGTCAAAGGACATGGGTCTTCCCGGGTTTAGGGTTGGCATCGTGTACTCATACAACGATGACGTAGTCCGTTGTGCTCGAAAAATGTCGAGTTTTGGCCTAGTTTCTACTCAAACTCAGTACCTAATTGCATCCATGCTATCAGATGATGAGTTTGTTGAGAAGTATATATACGAATGCAGGACGAGGCTAGCAGCAAGATACAAAGCCTTTACCTGGGGACTTTGTCAGATGGGCATTCATTGTTTGAATAGCAATGCTGGTTTGTTTGTTTGGATGGATTTACGACATCTCCTCAGCAAGCCGACGATCGAGGCAGAGACGAAACTATGGACGAGGATAATCAATGAAGTTAAGCTCAACGTGTCTCCAGGCTCTTCATTCCATTGCTTGGAGCCTGGGTGGTTTAGAGTTTGCTTTGCAAACATCGATGATGAGACGATGAAGCTGACTTTGAGAAGGATCGAAAGCTTTGTGATGAAGAAGAAAGAAGGGACAGTGGTTCCGGCAAAGAGGAAATGTTGGCACGCGAATTTGCAGCTGCGGCTGTCATCTAAGAGATTGGAAGATGTAATGATGGTGTCGCAAATGTCTCCTCATTCCCCCATTTCTCAGTCACCGCTGGTTCCAGCGAGGACCTAGACATAGAAATAAGATTTCTGATGATTCTTGTAAGAAAGACTCCATGCTGACAGTACAGTGAAATTGCACATTATTCCTGTATAACAAGATACTGATATCAGGGCATTATATCCATGGATATTATAGTGGTAATAATATCGGTGGTGTTTGTATTAGTATTGGTTACATCGAGAAATACATATTGGTATTACACATTATTGGCAGCAAAATTATTTTTTACGAGTCAAAAAATGGCAAGGAAATATCAGCTAAGACATAGACAAATATATGGTATGTTAGCCAATATTTAGAATATGGCTAAGATATCGGTAAATATAAGATATGTTAGCCGATATTTAGAATATATCATTGATACTTTGACATCTTACAATTTTGTCACCCTGATACCAATATTTTATTCCATACAATTTACAATACAAACCCAAATATTTTTTTTTTCAAAAAAAAAATGACAGCCCATTACCCAAAGCTCCTGTGGGGTCTAAAAAAGGGTCAGTCCATTTTTTAGCTATTGTATACAATCTTATCTTTCATTGTACAAAATGTCATTTCTACGACTTTAATTTGTAGTCACACAGCGATAACTCCAGGGTAGCATCAAGGCTCCTATAAGAAAGAAGTGAATTACTAGAGGAGCTTATGAGTGCTCATATGGCTGCTGCAAGGGAGGCATATCATCCACTCAACTACTGCATCTGGTCTTTGTCCTCAGTTCAGCAAGCAAAATCCAATTTGCAGTTTAATATTTTTCCTCTTGCTAACCAGAAATATCAAATTTAATGCACAAGCAAGAAATATAAAAGCCACCCATACTTCATTGAATCATTTACTCAAACAGTTTCCGTACACATCTAAATATGTACTGTGCGCAACAACTCCAATCCAATCAACCGACCACAATTTATCTCTCTTCCTTTAGGTCTCAATTATGGATTGTTTAAGTTTTAACTGAAGCTTACCATACTTCTTCAACGGGCACTCTATATTTACCAATCTTAATCAAAGGCACATATTCAAGAACAAATGTTGATGAACTTCTCATCCATGGATAGAACTTACGCCTTGTTTCATATTCCCCCACTTGAACTCCATCATTGACTTGTTGATGGATCTCTATTTCCAGGCTAAAAATCTTGGAAACTAACATAGGACATGGGACACAACATAACCACATACTGACACTCTATTTTTTAAGAAATAAAAACAAGAGAGATAGGGACAATAAACTGAAATTCATAGTTGATATGTAGATATGAAAATATAATTGATTAATATTATTACATAATGCTAATTATAATAAGAATGCATATTTTGTGTTTCATTGAAAAAAAAGGGAATAACTGGTATACAGGGAAGCTAATATAAATATGTTATGTTATAATATACCTTACATAATTTTAAAAAGTATAATAAGCCAATGAGAGCTTTGGTTTTTAATTATTTATAAGTTACCAAGTGACTCCAATTTTGTTTAATTTAAATTAAAAACCCTTTCTTTCTAAAAATTATAAAGCAACCCAACATGTCTAAAAGGTGTAAGAGCATATCAGAGTTAAAATAGAAAAACAACAAAACATTTTGGCACACTCTAGATAGTGTCGAACGCTGACAAGCTGGCTCATGAGAAGTGTCAGTAGTTCTTAGAACCCTGGAATAGTGCCTTTGAAGGAAAAGTTGCAGGGAAGTGAATGGATCACTACTATCTAATCTATTTGTCCACTAAAAAGAAATCTAGTACTTTGAAGTAAATGTTGTTCTAGTTATTCCAGTGGGGAGGCTCCTATATCTACCTAACTGTTAGGACTAGAAGTTAGGTAGATGAATTACAAAAATTATATCAAAAAATTTAAATGCTTACTCAATCTCGATCATTCATTGACCCAACTTTTAATACTGGTTGTTGGATGGAAATAGGAACCTCCTCACTAGGATGACCATAACAGCTCTTCTCTGGCGTTTCAGGCAGCTTCCACGATAGCATCCTTTATTGAGTAGCAAATGCATGAGCTCAAGCTTGCTAGACGTACTAGAACTAGGCCACACATATAGTTCTGCTACCAGTGAATGAATTAGCATATACAAGAGGCTTTTGTTTTCAGTATACTGTCGACAGATTACAAACAAAACATAGAAATAACCTTAAGTTGCCATAAAAATTCTCCCCCTTTGTTTGAATCTGTGAGCAAATAAATAGTATTAGAACAATAGTATCACACAACATGCACGAAAATGCAAATTAACCATGCACAGGAGACAACAAACCCCAAAGATGGCTTTTCCTTGCCATATCTCAACATGATTGTAGGTTAGTGTTATCTACAGAAAACTTAAAAGAAAACAAAAAAACCTTTTACATGAAAAACCTTTCAAAAATGGGTAAAAACCATGGGACTATTGCATTGAAATATTTTCATTACAGTTAGTTACGGTTACACAAATGCACTATAGCTATCAACATGAGTATGCAACTTTCCTCTTAATAAAGTTTCATGCATACCATTACACAAGAAAAACTTGAGAAACTACATCAAATGAGAGTGAAAATGAAAAATCTAAATCTGTATAAATGTTCTATATTCAGTATAACATACCAGAAAATAGAAGGAATCTGAGCAAAAACATTGTCCGGATCTGAGAATTTCCTCCTCTGTCTCATTTCCCTCACTGTGCTTATCTTAAAATTAGAAGTATAACTGCTGAGAAACCATGTAAAACTGCAAAACGGCACTCAGTTTGTATAAAAAATTGGTCTATCGCTTGACCAGTATTTGTGTGTTATCCATGCACCAGTAGTCCACTAGATTTCTGCTCGAGCAGTGAGTGTGTGAATTTTGAGTGTGAACTTTCTGCCAATTTTCTCACTCGTGCTTACATCACCTAAACATCAAGAGCCAGAATCGGCCAACCCATCAATAGCTCATGCAGGAATAACACTCCAACACACGCACACACACACACACACAAAAAAAAAGTCTGTGTAACTTTTCATGGGCCTCACATTAGAGTGCCCACCCCAACATTTTCTACTTCGTATAGAGGTAGAATTTGCATAGACAAACTGTGTAGATTTTGATAAATCAATTCAATCTCAGTGTGAGAAGTATCTTCAGCCAAAAAGTAATATATAAATTTTCCAATTTCAATCCAACTATATCCTGGCTCCTTATATTTTACTTCATTTTTCATTTCCTTTCTTAGTCTCCTTACTGCATCCCAATTGCTTGCCTTTGCATAAAGGCCGGAGAGAAGAACATAAGCAGAATCATTATCTGGGTGCAACTTAAGAAGCTCCATTGCTGCAACTTTTCCTAGGTCGAGCTTCCCATAAATGCTGCATGCGGAGAGCAAAATTTGCCATATCTGTGCATCTGGGCTGACCGGCATTTGATCAATCATCATCTTTGCTTCTTCTATGAGGCCGACTCGGCCTAGTAGATCAATAACACAGGCATAATGTTCTAAACATGGTGCCACTCCATGAAGTTTAAACATGGAATGTAGATGAACATGAGCTTCATTCACTAGCTGAGCATGACAACACGATGTAAGAATTCCAAGATATGTTATCTCATCGGGTTTTAAACCCAATCCGGTCATCATCTTGAACAAGTCAAGAACTTCATGATAGAGACCGTGTTGGGAATATCCCATTATCATGGAATTCCAAGCAGCCAAATTATCTTTGTTTATATCCCCAAAAACCTTCTCTGAATCAGATATGCATCCACACTTACAGTAGACATCAATAAGAGCACTCTCGATGAAACTGTCGTCGCTAAGTCCAGATTTCAGAACTAGAGAATGAATGGCCTGCCCTTCTGCTAGATTTGTCAAGGCACTGCAAGCTTTAAGGACTATACTCAAAGTAACTCGATCTGATTCAGGGAATGAACTCCTGGAAGATTTGAACAATTCCAGGGCAACAGCAGGGCAACTTGAATTGACAGCAGCAGATGTCACAACTTGAAGATGACCGGCATTCATAATCTCCGTCTCAGCAAATACTTTTTTTGCATTCTCAATGCTGTTGCATTTACTATATGAAGTAATCAAACAAGAAAGCATGGAATCATCTGACATGAATCCAATTTTAATCAGGTATGAATGGATTTGCATAACTAGCTTGCCAAAATTGGAGTTCGATGCTGCTACAAGAATACTAGCTAGAGTATATTTATCGGGTTCTAAGCAACAATCACGCATTTGAGAGAACATTGAAAGAGCTGGACCAATCAGTTCATTTTCGGCATACCCTCCAATCAAAGAATTCCATGAAACAGAATCATGGCAAACGAGCTCATCAAAAACAAGTATAGCATCATTCATCTCACCACACTTCCCGTACATGGAAATGAGAGCATTAGCAATGGAGACAAACACTATATACCCCAATTTACATGAAAGCAAATGAACTTGCCTCCCAGGCTTCAAAAGTTTCGGTCCTTCCATCACTGATAATATATTGATGAACGTAAGCTCGTTCGCCTCCAAATTGCTTGACCGCAAAAGATTAAACATTTCAAACGCTTCCATACCATCACGAGCAGCACTAATACGCACAGTCCAAGAAACGACATCTGGTTCAGGCATTTCATCGAACACCTTAACAGCATCAAAACTACTTCTACACCTGCAGTACATGCTCATAATAGCATTGCTCAGATGGTTCAAACAGCCACTCAGAAACCCCATTTTAACAGCAAAGCCATGAATCTGTTCACCCTCTTTGACATCCAACAGAGCTCCAAGCACAGTGGTCAAACTAAACTCGTTCAATTCAAATCCCAAACCCTCCATTACAACAAAAGCCTCTCTACCGTTCTCAAACTCACCATTCCAAATATACCCATTAATCATAGCAGTCCAAACAACTTCATCCAAAAATAAACACTCTTGAAAACACTTCTCAGAAGATTCAAGGCTTCGATATCTGGCATACCGACCAACAAGTCCACCAACCACAAAAGAGCTTGAATTTAACCCCAATTTGATGCAAAACACATGGACAATCCTAATTTGGTCTATGTTATCGCATGATTTGATCAATGAACTTAAAGTGTAACAATTTGGCACAAGTCCAGAGCATGTCAACTTGCTATAGAGAGAGAAAGAAGCGGCAGAAACATGAAATTGGGCGTACCCAGAAAGCAAAGCATTGAAAGCGACAATATCCGGGTCTTGAGTGTCCAAAAGGAATTGAAGAGAGCGAGAGAAGTCGCCGGATTTGGCAAAGTGGGTGATTAGAGAGGTAGCGACGTGGGCATCGAGAGCATGGCCGGATTTGAGGAAGAGAGAATATGCTTGATCGACGAGGTAAGGGGAGGAGAGAGAGAGGGCTGATTTGACTGCCTGTGGATGGAGGCTTCTGGTCAGGAGGCCTTCAATGGAGCGGAACGTGTGAAGACATCGAATTGAGATGATGCACCTCTTCATGCATGATTATCTTCTCTCTGAGAAGATCTTGTCGGGTCCTCGCACGATTCAACAGTCTCTTTGGTTACTTGTAAATAGTGCGAGTTGTGAACAATGAAGATGAAGATGTTTCGGGTCTTCTCAACGAGCTTTCACGCACACCACCATAATAACAGCAGCCCACGGTTGCGAGACGGAGCACTCAAATTTGGTATAGAGAGCATGCGCCACACCACGTACGTGGCCTTGTATTTAGCCCAAATTTGTTAATGGCATAGTAAGCAATAAACTCATTTCTTACCTTCTCTGCTCTCATCTTAGCTCTCTCCTCTGTCTCGAATCTTCTCTCCTTCCCTCTTGATCTGTCTGTTTCCCTTCTCCCCAACTCTCTGCTGAAACTCCCCTCTCTCTTCCTGCTGTAACAATCGATTACCTTCCTCTTCTGCATCAAAAGAGGTCTGATAGGATCCAGGAGACTTAATTCTCTTATAGCCTTTTTTTATTTTTTAAGGA
>JAODPA010068076.1:0-10341 GCA_025585075.1 Nepenthes mirabilis | reverse complement strand
AATTATTTTATATTTAAAAATTATACTTATCCATTTTCTTTTCGGTTACCGTTGGAACTGGCGTATAGTGCAGTAGAATATATATGATTCACGGTATAAATGGTGGGAAACAGACATGCAATGCAATGTTCCGGAATCGAGGCAAATTTTCAAAGCTTTCTTTCATAACTCTGTCTGAAATCCGCTCCGACACGCTATGCACTGTAATTTCCGACACTAAAAGCAATAGCCTTTCGCGATTTTGTACGCAGCCCCCCCCCGGTTCTCTCTCCCGGTCTCACTTGCTGTCGACTCAAAGACAAGAAGCTTGCTGAAGGTAGAGAAAGTGGTGGGAGGGAGCGTGGGTGCAAGAAGCCGTAAACAGTGCCTCTCACTAGTCTCCAGCAGGTTTAAAGGCGCTTGAGTGTAAAGTGTCACTGATCGGAGCAAAGGAGAGAAAAAAGGGGCGAGCTTTAGGGACGATGGCGAGATTGGTTCGACTAAGCTTTTTCGCTGCGCTTCTCTTCGCACTTCTAGGTTTTGCTCATCCCTTCTATCTGTATAACACGTGTTGTTGCGTTTGTTGAGTAAGTGAGAAGCTATGTTGCATACAAATTCTCCAATCATCTCTTCTCAGTAATTAACTAGTAATGTGCGGATTTAACTTTATTAAGTCATTAATCACTAAATTAGTAGAATGTGGGTAATAATCACTCCTCAATAGGTATAATCCTAGTTGCCAATAATACTTCCCTACGCTATCGAAAGAACGTACTTTATACTTAGTCTGGCATTACCAATACTTGCGTCTGAAAAAGACTTTACTGCCCATAATCTCTGTGTCTCATGTAGATACTACAGAGTTTTGCTTCTCTACAAACTTCAAATATTGGAAAATGTAGGTGTATTTTTTTAGTTCTCTATTCTGTGGTGTTCATTATGCTAGTCTCTTTTTTTTTTTTTCTCTCAAGTAGCTTTATCATACCGGCAAGTGTTTGTTTTCTCTCCCATGTGGTTAATTTGGGCTTAAAATTTTGCATGCTGGCTGGGCATTTCAGAGTTGGATAGTTGTTATAATGGTTTCCCAATGACAATGCTACTTTATTCACATGAAGATCTAATGTCAATTGACTGGCAGAGGCTCCAGAAATGGCAAATGTATAGTTATTAGTTACATTAGTGGGATAGTTTCCTAGTTGAAAGCTTTATGCCTCACTTGGTGCAGTTTTTAGAGTCAAATCACTATCCTGGTTTTGGAATATAAGCTTTTTTGTTATCCGATTAATATGCATTTCGAAAGCAAAACTTTGAATGGAAAGGAAAGCAAAGTCTTTAAATTCTAGAATGTTGGGGTATAATTCTATTATTGACCTTTCCCCTAATAGTTTAAGCTTTTGTGATTACTAGTTCCTTGACATGGTATCATTGCAACTTTTGACCACTTGATCATGAATTTAATTCTTAAAATCCTCCAATAATAATAATAATAATATTTGTAGTAGTAGTAGTATTGTTATTATTAGTTTAAGGTATTGAGTGAGCCAAATCACTATTCAAATGCAAAGGGACTTCAGGTGGGGGGCATGCTATAGTATAAAAACCATTCTTGAACTTTTGCCTCATAACACAGTTCCACAAATCGTTTAATGACTCACGTTTTGTTCAGGTTTGATGGCTGGTTGATAATGCTAAAAGATTTCACTCCTGTAATATCATAGTTTATGTTTCCAAATTATTGGTAGTTCATAGGTTATGTGGCAGAATTTTTCCCCTACCTTGTTCATTTGATGTCTTCTGCTTGATGGAGTCATATGTTAATGAGAAAAAACTGTAAAACCTTTTCTGTTAGGGAGTAGCCAAACTGTGACATGATTCTGTCATTTAAATTGTATGGAATAAAAGGAAGCACAATACACAACAACTACAACAGAAAGTAAAAGTTGAAATTAGCTCAAAAATAACAGTTAAATTCCCTGGAACAAAAACCGGATATTGAGACTCCAACTCTGAACCTTCCCCATCTAATTCGAATTGTTTCTATCTTGCTTTAATGATGGCTCAAATAAGACATTGTGAACCACATGGTAGTAGATATTAGAGGTTAGTTGCTTTGAGATGGCCAAATAACATTATTTACTGTTCAATGTGTAATAGCAATAGTTACTTATAAAAAATAATGTGTAATATCAGGGTTTCTCCCCAGCCTAAGTGATTGAGATTCTCTGTATTAGAAACCTGAGCCTCATATTCACTTTCTTTTGGTCAAACCATCTATCTGGTTCCTCATTTACTAGCAACAGGACTGCAGGAGGAATGATCAGAGATATATATATGCACCTGAATTTACAAGAGAGCTACCTGTGAAACTTTGTTGCAGCAAATGCAGCCATATTCAATGACATAATTTGCAACAGTGAAAATGGATTTTTAATTGTATGTCAGGCAATAGTTTAAATGCACCCTGTCGAGGGTATCCAGTAGTAGCTAGGAAAGAGCTTCATCATTGTCTTTACTGTGTAAAAAACTCTGGATTCTACTTCATTGAGTTAGATTCTTGCATGGGAGAAGGATATGATTCCCTGGTTGGTAAGGTTCCATTTGTTATTTAACAGCAGTGGCACATGTTAGAGACATTTGTCTAATTAGCATATTCCGTGACCATATGTATTATTGTATCAATGTCGGGTTGTGGGTTGTCGGGTTAAAGCCCGTTCTGTCCATTCCGCCCTCTAGTCGCTCGAGCCGTCCGAAGCCGCCGCGCCCGCCTGGCGCTCGATACCCGCGCGAGCCGAAAATCCAGAATGTACCTGGCTTGCCTGGCGCTTGATACCCGCTTGAGCGCACGCAGGGTTTCTCTGGAAACCCTTTGTGCGCCTACCGCGCGCTCGAGCTGCAACGGGCAAATTTTTAAACGAATATTGGAGCCCTCTATAAATACTAGGCTTATGTTTTTGGAACCCTAGGGACTATTGACTGAATATTTTCGTGCCTTCTTGAGAAGAAAGCCTCTTATGCTCCATTGTCATTTCTCCTCTTGAGAAAACTGAACCTCACAAGATTGCTCTTCATGTTCAAACAAGTTTTCTTACCAACCTTCTTTAACCATTGAAACACTGCCTTCTACCTTCGTTGGAGACGTTGGATCGTGAAGAAGGAGACTCGATCGTGATCGGCAATTCAAGTGGTTTAAGAGAAGATTGACGTGAAGACCGGAAGATATCCGGTTCCGTTGCCGCGGACAAATCCAAGGAGTTCATTGGTAGGGATCATGTGACGGGAGTAAGTCAGTTAGGTTAGCGCGTCGTTACCACCCGGTCTGTAAGTTGATTTTCATAGTGCATTGCTTCTCTGGCCGTTGAAGTCCGGAGTGTTTTTCTCGATTATCGTGGGTATCGAGTTTTCACTTCGTCACCAAAAATCGTGTCTTTATCATTATTGCTCATCGTTATTTATATTGTGCATGCTTGTTATCTCGTTAGCATCTAGTACTAAATATCCTTTACGTGTATTGGATATTTATTTTTTTTGCTTCCGCTATATTATTTATCGGGGTCGAAACTTGATTGTTCACGTTAGCACAAAACGTGCTTTTTCAGCACAGAAGATTTGTTTCTTTCTTTCTTTTATTGGGTTTGGCAATTTACATGATATTTTCCATTATTTTTTACAGACCTCTGTAAGTGTAGCACAATTGGAGTTTGTTATGGTCGAAATGCTGATGATCTTCCCACGCCTGATAAAGTGGCAGAGCTTGTTCAGAAGCACAATATTAAACATGTCAGGATTTATGATGCCAATATTCCTGTTCTCAAGGCCTTTGCAAATACTGGAGTTGAGCTTATAATAGGAGTCACAAATTCAGATTTACTGCCATTCTCTCAATTCCAAACCAATGCTGATACCTGGCTGAAGAATAACATCCTTCCCTATTACCCATCCACGAAAATCACATATATAACTGTTGGTGTGGAGGTCACTGAAGCTCCCAACAATGTTTCTGCTCTAGTTGTACCTGCGATGCAAAATATCTTCACAGCTTTGAAGAAAGCTGGCCTTCATAAGAAGATAAAGGTCTCAAGTACCCATTCTCTTGGGATTTTGTCCCGGTCATATCCACCATCAGCAGGCGCATTCAATAGTGAATATGCATTCTTTCTGAAACCCATGTTGGAGTTTCTTGTTGATAATCAGTCACCATTAATGGTTGACATCTATCCGTATTATGCCTACAGGGATTCCCCGAATAATGTATCCCTAGACTATGCATTATTTGAATTGTCATCAGAAGTTGTTGATCCAAACACTGGTTTGCTTTACACAAACATTTTTGATGCTCAGATCGATGCTCTTTATTTTGCGCTGATGGCTCTGAATTTCAGAACAATCAAAATTATGGTCACTGAAACTGGATGGCCCTCCAAAGGATCACCGAAGGAGAAAGCTGCAACTCCTGATAATGCCCAGACTTACAACACCAATTTGATTAACCATGTCATTAACAATACCGGTACTCCTGCAAAGCCCGGGGAGGAGCTTGATGTCTATCTCTTCTCGTTGTTCAATGAGAACAGGAAGCCTGGGATGGAATCGGAGAGGAACTGGGGATTGTTTTACCCTGACGAGACAAGTGTGTATACCTTAGATTTTACAGGAAGAGGCATTTTAGCCCCAAGCAGTGATGCAAATTCCACCAACTCCACTGGGACAACATGGTGCATTGCTTCCTCGACTGCTTCTGAAACAGATTTGCAAAGGGCCTTGGATTGGGCTTGTGGTCCGGGAAATGTCGACTGTACTGCAATCCAGCCCAGCCAGCCATGTTACGAACCTGACACTTTGGTTTCCCACGTTTCTTATGCATTCAACAGTTATTACCAGCAGAATGGAGCTACTGATCTTGCTTGTAGTTTTGGAGGGGCAGGTGTTAAAATTACAAAGAATCCAAGTAAGTTTCTCATTTTGTTGCGTCTCGATGCATTGCCCTTATCTGTGATATTGACATATCTTATCTCTTCCCTATAACAATACCCTGAGGATTACACATCTTACATGTAGAGTGATTCCAGATATGCCATAACTTTACCTGGAGGACTTACATGTAGGGTGACCTGCAAAATTAGGACAACAACTTGGTACCAAATTGTCTACTGCTAGATGCCTAATTACTTTGCTTGTAAAAGTAGGTGATCAAGTGCTTCATGTGTCAACGAGCAGGCCTTGACTTCTGGAGGGTTTTTTTCTTTTTCAGGGGGAGGGATTGTTGTTGAAGGATTCTGAAATATGATGAATTCCAAAGTTCTGAACTCATTCAAAAGCAGAGAAAAAGAGATGTAAATGAAACATTGTGTGGTGTTCCAAACCTGGCCCATGACCACTGCTTGAATCCGACCATACAGAAAACCATAAATATCAAATTATCATCTAATAACCATACATGATAAAATGTAACCATCAAAGTCTAAAATGCTCATACATCAAAATAGACATGGAGAATTATGTAACCACAAAATCCAAATAAAACAAAACTATAATACTCAATATCCGTGATACTAAGGTCCTAATAAATCCCTGTCTATGTACCGAGGCATCAAAGGTATCCGTGATACGAAGGTCTTTTTTTGAATTTTTTAAAAATCTTACTCAATATATGGTCATAACAATAATAATAAAATAATTCAATAACGATATAAATAAGTAACAACCATTATGTCAACTATGTAACAATTTTGATATCCTGAAAGACATTCACTAAGTCTTGATGAACCACAATCAATATACAGAGGTCTCAAAATATCCGGATACTAAGATTCTCCTTTGAATTTTTGAGAAATCCAACTCAACGTTAGGTTGTAATAAGATGAGATATCAAATCTCCTTATGGATCTTATTTTGCCCTTGTGATCAAAATCGTATATTTACGTCCCCAACAATTGGTTAAGTACCACGAAATTACCAGACAACCGTGATATCCTCACTATTTCTACAATCCACCCAAAGACTATATTTATAGCATGTATATACCATCTATAATTCCTATCGTCAATAATATCCTTGATATCATTCATACAATGGTCACAAGTCTATTGGTATTCCACCTCAAAAATCAATTGATTACCCTTATCTTTTAAAGAATGGCCTTTACGGCGCCCTATGCCGATTCCCACTTTCACTCTTTTGCCTCGAGACTTCCTAGGGAAAAAAGTATACGATGGAATTACCCCTTATTCGCTTACCAGAGAGCTAACCTATAAGAGAGATTTTTTAAACAAAGCACGGCAATGCGCAATCGCTAAACAAGACCACTAAATCAGTCTATTCGGCCTATAGCTATAGGTGATAGAGACTCTTCCTATTTCAAAGAGAAACGATAACAGCGCAGTATTCGTTATCGGTCACTCAGGAGTATTTAACCTTGCAAGGTGGTCATTGCTGATTCACACGGGATTCGACGTGCCCCATGCTACTTGCGTTAGAGTGTAAGCTAGTGATACTTTCAGCTACTGGATTATCGCCATTTAGGGTGCGGCACTCTACCGCTTCGCCTAGTAGCACGACGCTTGTATTGCTCTTCCACAACCCCGTTTTCATAGTTTAGGCTGCTCCCATTTCGCTCGCCGCTACTACGGGAAATCTTAGCACGAATAATTATTGATTTAGCTCCAGACCAGAATTAGACCGACTCTCGTTCATAAGAGTAGCCCCCTTGCTCGTTTATTAAACTACCCGTGTTGTTAGCTTTGATTGCCCCTACTCTTCGCTTGTCTTCAACCCTAGCCCTTCTCCTTTTCAGGTCTGGATTTTTCGCGTCGTTTTAGTCGTTGTGGTCGATGAGGAAGAAAGAAATGAATGAATGTTCTTTTTAAAAAACGTATAATAATACACCTACCGAGACGAAAGCCAAAGGTCAGTCTCCTAGGTGGACGTATCGAACTGAAATAAGATCTCAAATTGACATCTTGATATACTGATTTACCATAATAATAAATAGAGTCAATGGTGACTATGCTGTGGGAAGAGCCACTTCTTTCTTGCTTGACAGGAGGGCCTCCTATTCACCAACGCAGACTAAAAGTGCTTTCCGAACTGTGCTGGATAGTCACCCATCACACGGCTCTCAAACCTGGAAAAGTGCTGACCGCATAAAGGTTGTATAAACTCCTATTCACTTGGAGACCTTGGTATTTTCACATGCTTTCTTTTACTAAGCCATAGATTGCCAAAAATGTACTCATGCGATCCAAAAGGAACATAAAGATAATCATGAATATCGAGAAATAACATGAACTTCTGAATGTCCCACATGGTCATCTCTTCTTAGGGCCACAACATTCTCTATTTAAAAAGTCTAGCCATAATATTATTCTTTCCAATTATCCTTAATCAATCACGTAAAGTAATGATTTATTAATAAATTCAAAAATCCTCTAGTCCTAGCCATATCACACGGCCACTAGTGACTGAAGTTTCCTCTTCCAACTTCTTATTTTTCTAAGCCTAACTATGGAAATCCGTAGGATTTTCATCCAAATAATTTTATAACCATAATTATCAAGGATTTAATCTCGTATTACAACCCCAAGGGTTCGGTCACCATTCCATGACATATCATATTGAATCTCTCTCTTTTCTAACATATCAATTTATCGCGCTTCATGAAATTAACATGGAAACAATTTAGCATAACAAGCGTATAACAATTTAAACATACGCCCTGGAATTTCTTTCACTAGACACATGGCCTACTTAGGAAGAGCACGAGAATATTTTTCTCTTATCTTCTATTATCAATTTAGTGTATGTTTTGTGTTATGAAATCATGTAATCAATCCTCAACCCTTCCTAGTTTATTCGGCCACAGGTTTTTACATGCTACTTTTTTACTAATTTAATTTTCAGGCATCTAAGGTAATTATGAAGTGCCATAATACTTCTATATAAACTTTGTCAATTCCTAATATTGGATTCCAAATTACGAATCCAAAGATTATCATGAACATGCTACTAGAACTGAAATAAGATATTGGAATCTATCATTTGAGATACCAATTCTCAACCGAAATTATTAATTATCCTTTTAAATTATAGTTGGCCGTTTTGATGTTCATCCCTTAACTGAGGCATATATGGATGGAGGACATGGATTTCCATAAGAAAAATAAAAAATCACTTGCTAGAAATTTTAGAATAAAATACAAAAGGTCACAAGATTACTTGTTTTAGTATGGATGCAATGCACTTTCCTCTTTTTTCGTCTCCTCAGTTCCTTCACTCCTTGGACTTGCTGCTCCCTCTTCTCTTGGATGCCAAGAAAAACAAAGGAAAGAAGGCTAGGCTCAAAGGTCTAATTTATAGATAGAAAGGAGTTGCATCTAGGTGGTTATTCCTCTTCTTAGGCTTATAAAATTAGGATGGAAGTTGGCTAAATTTTCCTCCCTTATTGGCAGTCGAAACCCTCTTATTTTAGTAGCTAATTACTCACTCTCATTTGACTAACAGGGATTTAATTGACTATCTAGTTTAGTTGGTAAAATTTTGGACTTATTATTTACCAACATTTGACTAATATTCTTTGTAAATCTTACTCCATCCGGCCACAATACTTCTAAAATTGAGCTTAATCTTTCCTAAAAACTTGGATTTCTAGTTTTAGTTTCCCCCTCTAATTTCCCTCATTATCTCACTAAAATTAAGAGATATCTTAACCCAACCTTCTTACCAACAACCAAATAACCTCTAATTTCCCTTTCTCCTCTCATTTGCCTGACTTTCCCTAAATTGTAGCTAGCTAACAAAATTTATACTCCCAAAAATTGTGTTAACCATTCAACAAGTTACACTAATATTGCTCACACAGTGGGGCGGCTAAAGGGATGCAAATGGTTATGGTAATCCTCAACTACTAAGTTCCCTACATTTTATCCTTATACATAATATTACTTATTTTACCCCCTTGATCACCTGAGCATGACTTAAGAATATAGGTATCCCATATATAGAAATAACTACCAAAAATTAATAATAATTGCTAAGGTGGCTTCCTAAAAAATAGGTCACCCTATAACTAACTAAACTAAGTGATAAGTTGGCCAAATCACTTTTAAAATCATCCTAAACTTAATAGCCTTCTGAACAAGGAAGTTATCGTTCCCTACTCAATAGGTTTACAGCAACTAATTCTAACAACTTATAAGGTGGGTACAAAATTTGGATGACATCCTAATTATAGTCAATCCTCTAGGAGTTAGAACAAAAATTAAGAGCCTCCTAAAATTTAGGATAAGATTTGGTTAATAGTAATGCTCTATGAACATATTCCCCTAAATGTAGCATGGTGAACTGGCCCCCTTTGCACAATAATATCTATGATATATCTGATTCTTGAACGATGCAATTTTCATTTCCTGTTCTGGAGTTATGTACACTAATAATTTCTGTTATAATTGAAATTGAGAAAAATGGAAACTTATAAAGTTTTTTTTCCTGGTTTGGAATGTATATCACCAAAGATTATTCAACTACTAAGTCTGGTTCACTAGATATTTTGTATGGATTGGAATTCATTTCTTGAGAACTGACCAAGAACGAATTTTCCCTCTTCTTTTGTGCAGGCTATGATAACTGCATATATATGACTGCTGGGTATATTTCCGCTGTAGCACTTCAGCTTTTAATTTTCAATTTTTAGATGTCCTTATTTTCCCACCATGTTTCTCCCCGCTGTAATCTAATTTTGCCTACTTCCACGCAGGAGCAAAAAAACGGCTGCAAGTAATGTCAGTGCTACTCCTTTAGCTGCTGCTGCTTCCTCCGTTGACAGATTTGCTGCATGGATTTCCGTTGACAGATTTGCTGCATGGATTTCTGGTTGCCTGCTCATATCCTTCTGTACTCTGTTCCTGTAAATTTTTGGCTGTAAATCGAGTACCGTGGGGATTTCCAGCACGTAAGAACCGCCTTGTTTTGCTATGTTGAAGATCGCCAGTATTTTCTGAGAAATTTCTGCAGATCAGCCCGCTTTTATGGTGCATCCGCTGTAAGAAATCTGTCCTCTCCTAATTTTGTATGGTGTTAATGGGTAAGTTGTGAGAAGAGGAAACATGCCCCCTACTAACTGATCTAGAAATCTGTAATGCACATAACACTAGCCAAACGTTTGTTCTGTTCTCTCTTATTTTGTCTTTTTCCCCCCCTTATATCTATTTTTGGGGTGGGTTTGGGATCATGGGTGAAAATACTGATATTAGTATTGATTGCAGTCATGATACGTACAATATCAGATTTTTCATATAAAAAAGAAAAAAAAAACTTTTTTTATGACCATAATTTGAATTAATTATATACTTAAATTTGACTATATTTATT
>JAODPA010068075.1:0-10341 GCA_025585075.1 Nepenthes mirabilis | reverse complement strand
CCTTACACTATTTTCTGATAATAGTTTTTCTATTTTTTATATTATTCTATTCCTACAGCTGCAGATTAAGCAAGGTTAATTGTTATTTCCTACCAATTGCAGATCAAACAAATTAGGGTCAATTGGTGAAGAAAAGAAGGTTGAAAAATTTGAGAATTTGATCAATTTTCCAAAATTTTTATTTAATTTTGATTTATACTTCCTAAAAAATTCGATTTTAGTTTTGAATTTCCATGCTGATCATCACTTACTGCCCAAAAATTCTCATTTTTTCTCTGATATCGTTAGCATTGCCGCATTTTTCAAAAGCCAAAGTTATAAAATTTGTAAAAAGCAAAAATAGTAACAAGTGTCATTGTTGTAAAATTTGTTCATCCAATCCTTACTGCTCAACCTTTCGCAGATCACAAGTCAAAGAACAATGGAACAAGAGAGTATGTTATGGAGAGCCCACACAAGTTGACGCCAGGCAACCTGTTGCGAATACAAGCTCGAGAAGAGAGCTTAGTCACAAAAAATCAGTCTGATAGGAGGGAGAGTCCACCAGATTTATAAACCAGCAATTGTGGAGTTGGCTCCCTAATATGGAACTTACAACATTCCTTCTTCCTTCGATAACCGCTGACATCAACGATTGCAATCTGCGGCACTTCATTCGACAGCTTTCATTCAGCGGCTCTCACTTTGCGGTGATTCATTTGGTTTTTTCAATCAATATCTGCGCAGGTAACCCTCTGCGATAACCCTTTCTGATTAGAACCTTCTATAAGTAGCCCTCTCTGAATTGGAATTGATCTCAATAAAAATATCATTGTTGTGAGTACAAATCCGAGAGAAGAGCCTAATTGCAAAAGATTGGTCTGATAGACGGGAGAGCCCTCTAAGTTTATAAGCCAACTCTTATGGGGTTGGCTTTCCGATACAGGACTCGCAACACAACCTTTTAGATCTACAGCTTAAAATATTAGCCAAGATAATTAGATGCTAAATGTCACATTGTCTTCCAAATTTTGAGTACTCCTATCTAGCTATTCTAAACCAAGGCTATAAGAAGGCATATTTTCAATAAGATCAATCATGCAACTAGGCTAGGTCCAAAAATTGCCCCTAATAACACTAGTTACTTTAGATCGCAAGGAAAACACTAAAATAAGAAGATAAAAAATGACACTAAAATTATCACACAGGACTCCTGAAGAATGCCATTGGTCCGTCAACAACCTTGTGTTCCTACCATTTCCAACAGAGTAAGATGTTGACGGATAACGGGCGACCTACTGACCAGAATATAAAAACAGTTCTTTTATTGGCCGGAATGGATGGCCAACTGATAAAGTACACACAAGCACAGTGAAATAGAGGTAAGAGAAGAGAAATGAATACCAAATTTTACGTGAAAAATCCTTCTAAAATAAAGAAAAAGTCACGGGATACTAACTCCATAAAGAATCACTAAATATGAGAAAAATTATATGATGTGAAAAATAAGAATAGAGTAATAAATAAATAAAAGCCCTCGCACTTTGTTTTCACTTGCAATTCTCTTTCTTTTTACTTTCTCTCCTCTTTATACTATTTCTCAACTTATCCGATATCTTATCCTTCTTCTTGTTCTCCTATATCATATGCACTTATCTCTCTATCCATGCATATAAAGTGCATACACACACATATATATATATACGCCGCTCACCATAACCCAATTTGGTGATTGGTACTCAATTTTCAATGTCTACTTGCATGCGCACGCCCTATCCTACAGCAGGCGGCGCATGCCTACTCCTGCAGACCGATCAGCCTTTGGAGTCCCGAGAATGACTTCTACCAACCACCCAAAAGGGTAGGTCAACTGTACACCTTTTAGATATGATTGTCATTCAGATCTTTCAAATACAGTAGGTCAACTTTGTTGTCCGTCGTTTCATATTGGCCGGTCAACCACACCGTTGACCGGTCGAAATAATCCGTCCTGTTTATTCAAACGACTTACAACTTAGGACGGTCAACATATTGACCGGACGAGTTGACCGTCCAGAAGATTTCAGTCAATTCTGTTGACCTGAATTCCTTCCTTCTAGCATATTTGTACTCTGTCCAAGTCCTAAGAATTTTCACACGGGAGTGATATCCAACAAACTTCCTCTCACGACCGTGAGAAAGTTAAGTCCATCATCCCGGCTAGCCTGCAGCATGCTTTATTCTTCCCATTCGGTAGAATTTTGGTCATCATATCTGCCCTGTTCTCTTCAGTGTTAATCTTTTCAAGTGACAGTATACCGACTTTCAATACATCTCTCACCCAATGATATCGCACATCAATGTGCTTTGATCTGAAATGAAGTGAGGAGTTCTTGTAGAGATGAATGACACTCTGACTGTCACAAAATACTGCATACTTTTCTTATCTGAGGCCCAATTCTTGAACGAACTTCTTCATCCATAACATCTCCTTGCAAGCTTTCGTCACGACAATATACTTGACTTCAGTAGTGAAAAAAGAAACACACTTTTATAACTTAGACTGCCAGGAGGCTGCTCCTCCTATAAATTTTACCAAGTATTCAGAAGTGGACTTACGATTGTCAACGTCTCCTGCCATATCAGCATTCGAATAGCCCACCAATTGAGGCTTATCACTTCTAAGATACAAGCACCTCTTAAAAATTTATCGGATATGTCTCATAATTCACTTTACTGTAGACCAGTGCTCCTTCCCTGGATTGGATAGAAACTGGCTGACTGTACTAACAGCATGTGCTATGTACAGCCTGGTGCATACCAGAGTATACATGAGACTTCCTACGGCTGAAGAGTAGAAACACCTCTCATGTATGTCTTCTCTTCGTTTGAAGATGGACACTGGTGGCTACTCAACCTGTGGTGATTTGCCAGTGGAGTGCTGACAGGTTTGGACTTGTTCATGTTGAAGCGTTGAATCATCTTCTTAAAGTAATTTTCTTGAGACAACCATAGTCTCCTTACCTCTTGGTCGTAAATGATTCTGACGTCAAGAATCTACTTCGCCGGTTTGAGGTCTTTCATGGTAAAGGATTGCCCAAGTTGCCCCTTCAATTTCTTTATCCGAGCAGCATTCTGTCTAACGATCAACATGTCGTCCACGTATAGGAAAAGGATAACAAAATCATCTTCAAAAAATCTCTGTGTAAATACACAGTGATCACAAGTAGTTCGCCGTACCCTTGACTGACCATGACCGACTCAAACTTCTTGTACCACTGTCTCGGAGCATATTTTAATCCATACAGGTTTTTCCTTAGACGACAAACCAATTGCTCCTTTTCTTTAGCCTTGAACCCTTCCGGCTGCTCCATATAAATTTTTTCTTCCAGTTCACCATAAAGAAAAGCTGTCCGGACGTCTATCTGCTCCATATCCAGATTCTGGGCGGCTGTCAATCCCAGTACAATTCTTATAAAAAAATATCTTTACCACTGGAATAAAAATCTCATCAAAGTCAACTTCCTTTCGTTAACTGAAGTCTTTCACCACTAACCATGCCTTCTATCTCGGCTGTATAGTGTATTCGGACGTCTTTAGTTGAAAGACCCACTTATTCTTTAAGGCTCTCTTCCCCTTAGGAAGTTTAACTAAATCAAATGTGTGATTTTCATGGAAAGAATACATCTCATCATTCATGGCTTCTAGCCACTTTTCCTTATTCTCATCCTCCATAGCCTCTTCATAAGTTTCAGGCTCTCCGTCATCAGTGAGCACAACATGCTCACTAGACGACAAACGGACGGATGACCATCTATTTCGTGAAAATCGTCTGACAAGCAGATCCTCGGCCGGTTGAAGGATTACTTTATCCTGGTCTTTATCAGGAGTTATTATTTCTTCTCCATTGTAATCTACCGCCTCAGGGCCATTGTCCTTATCTTCTAGAGGTACCAGACGGATAATTTTGACACTTACTTTGTCCGTTCACTCGCTATCACACTTGACTTTTCTACCAATATCCTTGATCGTTTCATCTTCAGCGAAGGTTACGTCCCTTGACTGGACAAGTCTTTTTCTAACTAGATCATAAAATCTGTACCCCAACTCATCTTTCCCGTAGCCCATAAAGACGCACTATATCATCTTTGGCTCAAACTTTGTTCTTTCATCTCTTGGGACATAGACAAAACTTTTATATCCAAACACCCACAGATGATCATAAGATGACTCCTTGTTCGACCATATCTTCTCCAACACTTCACCCTTCAAGGGTTTAGTGGGCGATTTATTTATAATGTAGGTCGCCGTCTTCAGTGCTTCGACCCAGAAGTGTCTGGAGAGCTCAACTTCGGAAAGCATACACCGTATTCTTTCTAGAAGTGTGCGGTTCATCCGTTTAACTACTCCGTTCAACTATAATGTCTTTGGAGGTGTCTTCTAATGCCTAATACCATGTGACCGGCAATAGACATCAAAGGACCCTATGTATTCACCGCCGTTGTCACTTCGAACGGTCCTCATTTTCTTCCCCGTTTGTCGCTCAATAAGGGCGTGAAATTTCTCAAACACACCGAGGACCTGGTCCTTGGTTTTCAATGGATAGACCCATAATTTTCTGGAACAGTCATCAATGAAAGAGACAAAATATTGAGCTCCACCAAATGACTTTTCTTTAAATGGTCCATACACATCTGTGTAAATGAACTCAAGCAGTTCTGCCTTTGGGGCGAACAAGTCTCCATAAAAAGATACTCTCCTTTGTTCACCGGTCAAGTACTGAGGACACGTCCTTAGTCCGTCCTTCTTCACTCCGGCAATAAGGCCCTTCCTGGCCAAATGATTCAATCCGCGTTCACTCATGTGTCCCAACCTCCTATACCACAAGTTCTCGGTTTCCTTGTTGGTAGCAGCATTTACATCTCCGACCGTTGTGAACGCCTTCATGATGTACAGGCCGGAATACTTTTTTCCACTTGCCACTACTAGAGATCCTCTGGTAAGTTTCCACTCACATTCACAAAAGGTGCTATAATAACCTTCATCATCCAACCGACCAGTTGAGATGATATTAAGTTTGATGTTAGGAACATGTCGAATATCCTTTAACATCAGCTTCGTCCAATTATTGGTGATCAGCACAACGTCACCCTTACTAATAAGTTGGGATATTTCTTCATTACCCATCATTATCACTCTAAAGTCCCCCAGAGTATAGGATGTAAACAACCCCCTTTTTGACATGGCGTGCAAGGTGGCACCAGAATCAATTACCCAGCCGGACTCCTCGTCCGTCAAGTTTGCCACGTTCTCTTCACATGTCACCAGGAGATCGCTTCCTGTAGCCACTGAGACGGAGGACTTGTCTTCACTTCGTCACTTTTCTCCTTTCTCCTTCTTGGTGTTCTCGCGCTTCCACTTGAAGCATTGTTTCTTGATGTGGCCCTTTTTGCCACAATGATGGCACTCAAGGTTTTGATACCTTAAACGAGATTTGCTACGACCCTTTTCTCCAGGCTTCTGGCTTCGTCTTCTACTCCGTCCTCTAGACTTGGTCATAAGTACTTCACTATGAGAAGACGTTGAAACCTCTTATGATCGCCTTGACTCATTCATGAGTAAGGAAGCGATGACTTTGTCCAATTTGAGAGCGTCTTTTTTAAATAGCAGCGTAGTGACAATATGATCATAAGAAGCTAGCAGAGAGGCCAGCAGCACCAATGCCTTATCCTCCTCCTTGATTACCTCATCAAGGGCGGACGTATGTGTTACAATCCGATTAAAGTGGTCCAAATGCTTCTCAAAGCTACCACATTCTGACAACCGTAGGCCATAGAACTGTTTTTTTATATGAAGTCTGGTTGTCAAGGATTTGGACTTATATCGGCTTTTTAACTTCTCCCACACCTCCGCTGGATCAGTCAAGTCAAGGACATCTTGGAGCGTGTTGTCTGCCAGACATAATTTGATAATGTAATTGGCAAGATCTCGTTTATCTTGACAGTCCTCCACTGATAGATTTTTCGACTTTTCTTCCTTCTTCTTCAATACTTTAATTTTTCCTTCTCTAGTCAAGATATTCTTCACTCTCTCCTATCAGAGGATGAAATTACCCTACCCATTAAACTGTTCTACACTGAATAGCAAGTTCTTTGAGAATAATGACGCCATTCAAACTGAATTGTCAACCTCGCTTTGATACCACTTGTTGACGAACATTGAACGGCCTACTGACCAGAATACAAGAATATTTCTTCTGTTGGCCGGAATAGACGACCAACTGATAAAGTACACACAAGCACTGTGAAATAGAGGTAAGAGAAGAGAAATAAATACCAAATTTTACGTAGAAAATTCTTTTAAAATAAGAAAAAAATCATAAGATACTAAGTTCACAAAGAATCACTAAGTATGAAAAAAATTACATGAGGTAAAAAATAAGAATAGAGCAAAAGTAAATAAAAACCCTCACACTTTATTTTCACTCACAACTCTCTCTTTTTTCACTTTTTCTCCTCTGTTACACTCTTTCTGAACTTATCAGGTGTCTTCTCCTTCTTCTTGTTCTCCTATATCGTATACACTTATCTCTCTATCTATGCATACAAAGTACACACATATATATATACACGCCCCTCACCATAGCCCAACTTGGTGGTTGTTGCTCAACTTCCAAGGTCTGCTTGCATGCGCACGCCTTGTCCTGCAGCAGGTGGCGCATACCTGCTCCTACAGACCGATCAGCCTTTGGAGTCTCAAGAATGATTTCTACCAACCACCCAAAAGAGTAGGTTAACTGTACACCTTTTGGATATGATAGTTATTTAGATCTTTCAAATACAGTAGGTCAACTCTGTTGTTCGTCATTTTATATTGGCCAGTCAACAACACCGTTGACCGGTCGAAGTAATCCGTCCCGCTTCTTCAGATAACTCACAACTTATGACGGTCAACATATTGATTTGACGAGTTGACCATCCAGAAGATTTCAGTCAACTTTGTTGATACAAATTTCTTCCTTCTAGCACATTCGTGCTCCGTCCAAATCTTGAGGACTTTCACACGAGATTAATCCCCAACATAAAAGACAAACGATCGACAAGTATTGTAAAATCTTTATGGTCAAAATAGATTTGTCTCGAATACGATAAAAATAAGTCCCATCCAACATAATGGACTCTGTGGAAGCATGGAGAAGCCTTCAAAGTTGTCAAGAGAGTAGAGCTTGGTTCTATGCATACGTATGTTTTCTGAATCCCCTTCATTATTGAATTTACAGATGTCAACTTGAGCAACTTTGGCTAAAAATTTACCCTCCTTACCTACATGCCAAAGAAAATTACAAATAAGGCTATTAATATATTTCAGGACTGTCATGCAAGTTACCAAACAATTGCCACACTGTCTCAAAAATCATATCCACAATACAATAAACTACCTCATAAATTTAAAGATTAATAAATACTCATCAAAAGCTCTAAAGGAAAATATTGTCTATTGTGCACTCAAAATATTAGAAAATACAATCCCAAATTAAATTATTTAAAATTTTCATATCTATAAACATAAATAAATCTCCAACTTGAAAATGGAAAGACGTCATCCTCAACCGGACAATCAACTCGACAAATATAAGATCTTTGGCTAGCATTACACATCATGCTTTAATATAAAGTCAATAAAATATAATCATAAGTCAATTACTTAACGAGTAATAATAATTATATAATACTCAACAATAATGCAACCCAAGACTCAACCAGCTTAGTCATAGCATAATTCAAACATTATCATACAAACAAACAAGATGATGTCACTTAATTTGAATATTAGCAATAACTTGAATTTCCTGAGTTCGATCACTAAGAAGAACATAGATTTTACTGAGCCATCTCAATAGGTATCTTAGTTATAAGATATCATAATAATATTTTTGGATTTTATTATATTATTAGGAACCAAATGTCACATATTATAATCTCATCAATTAGGTAAGTATCATAATTAGGCGTTAAATAGTTGACAAAAAAGAAATAGGATAACATTAAAGATGATAGAAATGTTCATCCTCTTATGGGATTGATTTTCCGCAAAATATCAAATTAGAAATTCGATCATTTTAAGTATTAGTGATGAAGATGACTTTAAAATGGTGGTAGCAGTATAAGTGAAAAAGTAAGCAGTTGTAAAGATCGGATTCATAGGATTTAGCCTCACGACCTTAATGAGAAATCTGCCTAGGTAGCAAGTTGGTCGGTTAAGTATTGTTGACCAACCGGATTGAATAGTTAACCTGTTAAAATAATGACCGAACTTGATGGTTGACCGAATTGAATAGTTGACCGGTTGAAATAGTGACCAGATTAGATAGTTGATCGGATTTGATAGTTGACCGGTTAAGATAGTGATCGGATTAGATGGTTGACTGGATTTGATAATTAACCGGTTAAGATAGTGACCGAACTATATAGTTGACCGAATTAGATAGTTGACTGGTAAGAAAAGTTGACCGAAAGGGATAGTTGACTGGTTAAGATAGTTGACTGAATTGGATAGATGGTTGAAGTAGAAAGTTGACTGCATTGACATATTGATTGGTTTGGAATGGCCTATCAACAGGATGGGAATAGAGAACAGAGAGGCCAAGCCGGAGTAGGTGATCTGCTTCCATCCGTTCCCACCGGTTCCCACCTGCTCCGCTGACTTTTCAATGTATGGGATTTGAAAGAAGTATCAGAGTAGGTTACCACCCCTACTTGCTCTCACCTGCCCCATTATCTTTAAATACTGAATTTGGGAGTTAGGGAGAAGAGTTTAGAAAATCTGAAAAATGGGCACAAAGGAGACGAAAGAAAAGAAGAAGATGAAGAAATCTTAGGCCAAATTGAGTAAGAAAATCTGTAGATCAGGTAAGTGTACCATATACTTTGTCTTTGGTTGATGTCTGTTCTTGTCTGATTCTTCCAGGTATTATTATTCTAATACCCTTCTGTACTAAATTCTACTGATTAAATATCATGATAATTGCTTTTTCATATTTTATGAAAAAATTTTATATTTTGGTGCATACATTATGTTTTATGTGTCAAATTTTTTTGTTTATCCCATGATTTATGTTCGCATATTGCTAGAATCTCTCTCTTCTATTTGAGTTCGAAATTGAAGTAAGATTTGATAAAGTTCAAGCTATGGTACATAGAAAAAGTTACCTTTCATGTTTATTCAGGCTATTTTTAAATATCAGTTTGCTTATTTGAAAACTTCACTGTTGGAAGTTAAGATGTAAGCCATAGGATCAAAGAAAATTGTATTTGAAAGACAACAAGTGAAATTCTACAATTTGATATTTGTTATCTCATATGTAGCCATCGGATGAAAGAATTTTGTGTAGAGTTTTCATGTAAAATACTGCAAAGAATTAAGAAATTGGATTAAGGAATGAAGTGATAACTCGAAGATTGTCCCTGGACCACGGGTAAACTTTTGGTGGCAACTTTAGACTATGGCCCCATATGCCGAATTAAAGGCATTGCCGCCCACCTCTGAGAGTAAAATAAGAGGATCAACCTTAGATTGTGTGGGATTATACAATCATTCCTTGATTTGTCCGCTCCCATCCGATCCCTAAAGATGATTAAAATTTCGACATGATTTTGAAGGCCCGATATTTAAGAACAATACTAATAACAACAGGATTTAAAAATGGAAACTAGTACCCATGAAAACGTCTTCTGATCATGTTTTATACCTTTTGCTCCTATTCCGTTTCTTTTGATTTTGTTTTGAAATAGCAATTATGCATGTCTTTGTTCAGTGTATCTTATTGAGTAATCGACTTACCCCTCACTATTTTTCTTACCTTTAGTCGAGTAAGAGTTCATATCGGACGAGGAAGAGTAGAGTCGGAGGACTATTTAGATTTTGGAGGCCAATCTGGATTTACCTAGGCTTGAGAGACTGATCTGGATTCACGAAGCAATTGGTAGATCGATTTTTGATATATTTTTAGTCATTTTGGAGATATTTTTGTATAAACAAATCCACTGTGTAAATTAATTAATATTTGTATACTTCTACAATGCGTTATGGTTTAAATATTTTAGTTTCTAATAGCATCTCATATGACCTAGGTTTCGCATCGAAGACGACTGACCTTAGTAAGGCCGACCTAAATTAGGCTGACTTAAGAGGTTCGACCATTTCGGATTTTGTGTGTGTCATTATGATATATTGTATGATTAATTACGCTTGCTTATACTTTATTTGTATTTTGATATTGATGGACGTAAATAGTAGCCTATAAGAAATCCAATCTATCACAACGGTGAAGCTTAAAAATAAGTATTCTTAGATGATTTTTTTTTATTTTTATAAATTGTATTA
>JAODPA010068074.1:0-10341 GCA_025585075.1 Nepenthes mirabilis | reverse complement strand
TTAAAAAAAAAAGAGTGAGACTTAAATATTTGTTAAGTAAAAATCCATATAATCAAGAAGCAACTGTGCTATATTTATATCTCAAGTCATTATTCGATGAGTAAAAGTGGCGGCAGGTTGGGGAAAGAGGAGTACAAATGTCAGGAGGGCAAAAGCAAAGGATCGCAATCGCTCGAGCCATAATCAGGCGACCACGATTACTGTTACTGGACGAGGCAACCAGCGCGTTGGACTCCGAGTCAGAGCGAGTCGTACAAGAAGCCCTCGACAAGGCCGCCGTTGGCCGGACGACCATAGTCATCGCACACCGCCTCTCCACCATCCGCCAGGCTGACCTCATCTGCGTAGTCCAAGATGGCCAGATCATGGAAACCGGGTCACACGACGAGTTAGTCCAACTAGAGGACGGACTCTACAACTCACTCATCCGCCTACAGCAGACCGAAAATTCTGTGAATGAGAACGCCATTAACAGCACCCACCACCCATCGCCATCAATCCTCAACTCCGACGCCAAGCACAGCATAAGCAGCCGCAGAATGTCCCTCGTGAGCCGGTCGAGCTCCGGCAACTCGGCCAGGTCATCGGTTCATGATTTTGTCCCCGAACTCGAAGCCAACAAAAATGGGCTAGCTCCGCCGCCTGTCCCATCGTTCAGGAGGCTGCTAGCGCTGAACCTCCCGGAGTGGAAGCAGGGGTGCTTCGGGTGCCTGGGGGCGGTACTGTTCGGCGGAATTCAGCCGGTGTACGCTTTCACTTTGGGATCGATGGTATCGGTGTTTTTTCTAACGGATCACGATGAGATTAAGAGGAAGACGAGGATATACGCGTCGTGTTTTGTGGGGCTGGCGGTGCTCTCGCTGGCGGTGAATGTATGCCAGCATTACAATTTTGCATGCATGGGGGAGTATCTGACGAAGAGGGTGAGAGAGAGAATGCTGTCGAAGATAATGACTTTTGAGGTCGGGTGGTTCGACGACGAACGGAATTCCACCGGCGCTGTTTGCTCTAGGCTCGCCGACGACGCCAATGTGGTACGTTTTTACTGTTTTATTTATTCCATTGAGTTTTACTCTCTGTTATTCCATTGAGCAGAATATTTTAAAAAAATCATTTGACATGTGTAAATTTGCTGGAACTGTGTGCACCTCGGTCCGATAAAGACAGCGACGAGGCCCAAAAAGGTTAGGATTTTTTGGGAAATTAAACCCTAGTAAAGGAACTAAGAATACATTCATGTATTTGTGTCTCTTTGGACACACGCAGGAAGTTCATGCTTCCAATTTAATAAGGAAGCTGAAAGGATAGTGAGAGTTTTATGTATAAATTGTGGGGTGTATAATTGTAGTGCCAATTTCAAATTTATACAATTGGCTACTGGTGTGTAAACTTCTTCTAAGCCCCATTCTGTGTTTGCCGATTGTTACATACGTGTTGTTACCGGCTTGATCAATCGAAAAGTTACGGCGTCGACGGAGTCACAAATTACAAGGAGGAGCTCCCGGACTACCCAGCCACCCCTGAAATTGCGGAATTATACCCGGGCTGGATTTGGAGCTACTGAAAACGAAGTGGACTAGTTACCTGCTTAATTGATATGCTGTTCTGATTTTTCATTTCCCACTTAACTGTACACGTGGGCTGTTTATTTGTTTGGTTTGTTTTCTGTTTTGATTACTACACTCTGTTGTTACTTATACTCATGTGGCTTCGGCAGAAGGAATCAAGGAATATTTTGCCTCTACTTTCCTCTCTGTGTCTCTCTCTCTCTCTCACTCTCTTCTCTGCTTTTCTCTCCCTCGATTCCCTCTCCCTACTTTCCCTAACCTTCTCCCTCTTTCACGGCAATCTCGTCCGTTCCACTCGTCCCCTCCTCTGCTGATCTCCCCTTCCGTTGCATCTTCATCATCATCGCCGGCGATTACTCGTCACCGCCATGGAGACCGTATCATTTGGTGCTCTCATTGAGACAAAAGCGGAGGAGAAAGAAGAACGCGCACTCGAAGCACTCGAAGCGGCCGTCGCCGACCTAGCCAGCACGATGAAGGACCTCCGACGAGCTACCGACCGATTCGGTGCCCGCATGTCCACCGCGGTTTCAAAAACTGAACAGATCCGGTCGTCCTGCACCGCACTCAGCTCGTCCATGGTGGAACTCCGCAAATCACTCCACAGCATCGAGCAAACCACTAGCCGGTTAGTAAACTCTTCGATTCCGGTAGCTTCCCCTACGATGGCTTCCCATTGTCACGTTCCTCTTCCCGCAATTCCTTCCTTCACTAGCTCCAGACCACCTCAACTCCCTATTTCTGCTCCCACTGCCACAGAACAAATTCGGCACTGCCGCACTACCTACGTCGACCGACTACCCTCACCGACTGTACATCCCTCTGGATCTTCGACCTCATCATCTATCACGGCTTCCACCCCTGACCATTCTCTCCCGACCGCCATGACCAGATCTTCCCCCATCAGGGCAACATGCCAGTGAACCTTCACTGAAATTTCTCCCTCTGTGTCTCACTTCGAGAAACAATTCGTTGAACCACCGTGGCGTTCATACCTTGCTACATTCTCCTCACCTTCTGTGATTCCTTCTACTTCTCCCCCACCAGTTCTACCAGTCACTCCAATCGTTTCGTATCGCCACTCTTCCCAACCGGCAATTTTGCCCACCGTGTGTGCCGTACAATCACACTTACCTCAACTCACCATTTGTGCTTCCACTTTTGCAAATCTTCCTCAAGCTGCCATTACTTCGAGCAATGCGTCAGTACAATCCCTTGCTGGTCAACCTGCTTTCGCCGTTTCTACCACCACACAGGCTCGGCACGGTCACACGAACCTTTTTCCTCCCTTGAACCAAATCCACCTACAACAGCCTCGAGCAGATCCAACTGAATTGTCACCTACAACCGGTAACATCTCTAACGTTTCCACTACTGAACCAATTCAAACCTCCATCACTGAAATTGTTCACCCATTGTCTCAAGGCGACCCAACTCGTCCAGAAACTCCAATCATCAGCGATATGTCCACTAAACCAACTGAAATCCGACCATCACTAAACCACATCGAGCACCCAGGACCGTCTGCAAACCATCCTATGCTTCACGTTCCGTCATTGATCATGATTTATGTCCATCACATTCCTCCTTCCCTGTTAGTCTTCACAAAAGTTGCAAATATAATTGGTTCGTGTAGTCCTGACCTTACTGGGGTGGTCCTCGGGGTGCGGCGCCACACGCCTACAATTGTGCATCTGTTGGTGCTAACAGTCCTATTGTTGACTCCATTATGGATGTTGGAGTTAGAGACTTGAATGCAAGTTGTCATGATACCCTGTCTTCGGATTTTAGAGCCAAGCCTCTGGGGCAAATTGGGAAGGCAGGTGTGATCGAACAACATCACCCCGGCTGGCAAGTTCATGTTCGAGATTGGAATAAAAGACAAGCAAAACCAATCTTCCTGGACTCAAAAATATTTGATGACACTTCTTGGACTTATCTCGTTGTTCTGGCTGCGGTCCTTGACAATAGAAACGCCCAATTCTATGTTGCCCATGGGTGTTTTCACTCCCAGCAGTCCCTGTTGGAATCAGGGAGTTCCAACAGCCATTGCTACACACAAATGGCCAGGACTCATCCGACAGAGAAATCTGGGACAGCAGGAAGTCACATTCCAAGGCAAGCTTCCACGTGTTTCAATCATTCATTCCTTCCTAGTAATGCCGACAATTTGAGCTGGAATTGCTGCGAGGCATTGCTTGTAGTCACAAGAAGAATCCTGGACAGTTTTCTAGATTTTTCAACCAGGGAATTTCAGGCTCATACTGCAATTATTGCTGCCACCGTGAACGGAGCTGGTGGCCTTGATGAGATTTCTATTCAGGGTAAAGCCACACCTGAAAGAGGGAGAATGACTTCTCCAAAAATAAAATGCAAAAAGTTGAAAGAAAATTCAACACAGACAGTGGATGTTACTAGAAATCATGCCCAAGGCTCCCTGAGCAATATGGATAACGGTGGCCTGTATGGAAAGAAGCTTAAACTTGATGCTACTTGTGATGTGCATGATTTAGCCAATCACATTCCCTCATGATGCATGAAAAACAGCAAACGTTCACTTGATGGAAACCACGATAATGGTGAATTTTCATGTCGACAATCCCATGTTCCTTGTAAAGCCAGTAGAGCCGAGTGTGGCCAAAATGCTTGTGTTGATGAAGCCAAAGGTGATACTGAGGGCCGGCAGAAGGAATCAAGGAATATTTTGCCTCTACTTTCCTCTCTGTGTCTCTCGCTCTCTCTCACTCTCTTCTCTGCTTTTCTCTCCCTCGATTCCCTCTCCCTACTTTCCCTAACCTTCTCCCTCTTTCACGGCAATCTCGTCCGTTTCACTTGTCCCCTCCTCTGCTGATCTCCCCTTCCGTTGCATCTTCATCATCATCGCCGGCGATTACTCGTCACCGCCATGGAGACCGTATCACCGATCGTGCCCGAGTTTGTACCAAGAGAGTGATATTGGAGACACGGCAATGTTAAAGGTGGAGAATATAACGTTTCCATTTTAGATCCTGAAGCTTTCTAAAGATGATTGCTATTCGTGGAGCAATTAATTTAAAGTGCTTTAAGAATCATAAGATTTGTGGGAGATTATTGGCAGTGATTTACTGATTTCACTGCTAAGGTGGAAGAGTCCCTTGGTCCCAATCAAAGGAAGGAGCTCAAAAACCTCAGGAAAAAGGATAAAAGAGCGTTATTTTTTATGTACCAAGCCATATATGCGATAAATTTTGAGAAGATTGCTCAGGTAGAAACCTCTCGTGAAGCTTGGGAGATACTCCGAGCTTCTCATTGTGGTATTGATAAGGTTGTCAAAATGCAATTGCAACTTTTGAGATCAAAATTTCATGATTTGAGTATGCCCAAAACAGAATCTGTAGGTGATTTCTTTCCGAGAGTGTTGGTGATACTGAATGACATGAAGCATCATAGTGGAACAAAGAGTGATGAAGAGGTAATCAAGAAGATCTTCTGTGCCTTACCTTTGAAAATTGATTATGTAGTGATGCTTTCGAAGAAACTAGAGATTTGAGTACTATAAAGCCTGATGAATTGTTGGGCCTGAACAATGGTTGAAGAAGTCGAATGGTTCCTTATATCAAACTTTCCAATCTCAAGTTGATTTGAAAGAAGTCTAAAAAGAATGCAATGTCATGAATTCTCCGGGCACGTCCACCATCCAAAAGTTTTCTAGGCAAAGGCTATTTAGGTTGTAATATAATTTATGGCCAATGGGAAAGTGGCGAAAAATTTCAACCATTTCGTCGGAAGAAGAGCGGAGGCAAACATGGAGGAAGAGGAAGATGACAAGGTTATTTTTACAATACAAGTTTTGATAAATGAAATGTCAAGTTATGGGAAGCTTGGACGTTTCAAAAATGAGTGCTAGTTCAAATAAGAGAGTCAAATAGTTGCAAATGTTAATAATGTTGAAAATGAAGAGTGTTTTGGTGTATCATCAACTATTTTATTTGCTTACAATAGTACTTTAAAAGATGATAGAAACATATGATTTTATAATATTGAGGCAACTAATCACATGACACAAAGAAGGGACTTAATCAATTTAAATAACAGAGTAAAAGTTTATGTATACTTTGGAGGCAACACTCAAGTAGAGGTACATAGTATTGGAAAAATCCGTATTCAACTCAATAGTGGTGGTCATGATTTTATCTCCATCGTCTATTTTATGCCCAAATTGAGAAGAAATCTTGAGTGTGGGACAACTTTTGAAGAAACATTACACCATCTCCTTAAAGAACAATGCTCTCACTTTGCTGGACAATTTTGAAATTGTTGTTGCTCATGTGCATTGACCAAAGGAAGACTGTTTCCATAATATATTCATTATAATGTTCAAAGGTGTGTGAGGACTATTGCTTGTAACGAATGTTGGCTTTGGCATTAAAGGTATGGACACTTGGATTTTGATGGACTTCAACTTCTTATAACTAAGAAGATGGTGAAAGGATTGTCACCTATTGTCAATCTTCATCAAGTTCATGAAAAATGTATTACGGGCAAACATTAAAGAGAACAATTCTCTAAAACAGTGAATTGGAGGGCATCCCATCCTTTGGAGCTTGTGGATACTAACATTTGTGGACTTCTCAGGCTAGTTTCAAATGTTTTAAATTGGTATTTTCTTACATTTACTGATAATTTTTGTCATAAAATTTAGATTTATTTTTTTAAAAAATAAACCTAAAGCACTGGAGGCCTTCAAGGAATTCAAAATGCTTTTGGAGAAACAAATTGGCTTTCAATTAAAAATCTTACAGCCAACAAGGAAGGGAGTACTCTTCTGATTCCTTTGCAGAATTTTGCAGAAATCATGGTATAATTCATCAATTAGCTCCCTCATACACTCTTCAACACAACGGTATTGTAGAACGACTTAATTGAGCCATTCTTGACCCGGTAAGAAATATAATAAAAGAGAAGAATTTACCTAAAAACTTCTAGGCTGAAGTAATATCCTATGTTATGTATCTTCTCAATAAATGTCCCCTGAAGAGTGTGCATTTGATAACTCCAGAAGAAGAATAAGTCTACACTATTGGAGATTCAGAACCGAATACACACAATATGTGCAGCAGAGCAAACCCAAATTCCCCCATCGGCCATCAGCCATGAATATACACAATGTGCCCAGTCGCCCCTTCAGCATTGACGCTGCCCAATCCTCATATGCGGATGCCCTCGGCCAACTTGCTGCGCTCAGTCGCCCTTTGGCCTCCGCCATCAGTAGTCCGGCTGTCTGGTCTACCCTTTGACCCAGCAGGGCAGTTTGCCCTATGACTGCCTTTAGCAGTCCACCTAAGCAGTCGAGTCAACCTCACTTCGGCTAGGCACCTAGCTGCATTTCAGCCGCTTCGCCACATGCACGAATACCACCATCCTCCATCTCGATATGAAGCCTGTGTGTCGTTGTCCAATTCATCTATCGGTCGATCAACTGATTATGGGCTCACGTGGAGTGATCCATATCCCAATAAATTTTTCCTCTTGACTGTGTAAGGATAGAAAAAATGATTTACAATGAAGATCTTTATTCAAGCTTACTGTATTTGTAGCAAGTGTATTTAGACTAATAAAATTTTACAATCCGTTCCATTGAGCTTTAAAAAGATTATAAGCCTTCGTCAATCCTTGAAACCTTTTGCTCAGCATTTGATCAAAGATAGGAAGGCTGTGTTCCTTTGGCATGATTTTTTGCATCCTGTTGGATCGCTTGCCTGCCCCTTTTCTAATAGCATCCATTGGACACTAGGCTAGCATGGAGCTCTGAAGTTAATGATATTATCGATGAGAATCATTGGCATTGGCCTCCACAGGCTAGCATCTAGTTGTTGGATTTTGCACCGCAGCCAGATAGGACGAGCCAAATTTATTAGAAACAAGATTCACATAGTAAGTTCTCTTTTAAATCGGAGTGGCATATTTTTTCAATCAAAGATAGAATCGACGTACTGAAATGGTTTGATTTGAGTTGTCGGCTTTATACTTGCCCATGCATATTTCTTCTTTGGCTTGCTATCAATGGTCACATTGCTTCTCGTACCATTGTTGGGACTCAAGGGATTCTGTGTATTTTTGTGTTTTGGGTTTCCTGTATTCTCCATGGTTCTTATATCCCATGCAGTCTAGTTGTCCCTTTGTTCATATATAACCTTTTTGAATATATCTATCCCATGAATATATATATATATCCATCAATCACATATAGAAAAAGGTAATTTTACGATAAAGAAAGCATATTAAATTGATGTATGTAACTGTAATGTCGATTTTTGGCAGGTAAGATCTTTGGTTGGAGATAGAATGGCTCTTCTGGTTCAGACATTCTCAGCAGTAACCATCGCGTGCACCATGGGGTTAGTCATTGCTTGGCGCTTAGCCATTGTGATGATAGCAGTCCAACCTCTAGTCATCATATTCTACTACACTCGTCGTGTCCTTCTCAAAAGCATGTCGAAGAAAGCCACCAAGGCACAAGAAGAGAGTAGCAAGCTCGCCGCTGAAGCTGTCTCCAATCTCCGCACCATCACAGCCTTCTCTTCCCAAGCTCGGATCCTCAAAATGCTTGAAAAGGCTCAAGAAGCACCGCGCCGAGAAAGTATCCGACAGTCATGGATTGCTGGTATCGGCCTCGCCATGTCTCAGAGCCTCATGCCCTACACCTGGGCTCTAGACTTTTGGTACGGCGGTAAGTTGGTCTCCCAAGGTTACATCAATGCCAAATCGCTGTTCGAGACCTTCATGATCTTAGTCAGCACAGGCCGTGTGATTGCTGAAGCTGGCAGCATGACCACAGATCTCGCCAAAGGGTCCGGTGCTGTTGCATCTGTTTTTGCAATTCTAGACCGCCTGACTCATATTGAACCAGAAGAACTGAATGCCTACCAAGCCAACAAAATAAAGGGCAGGGTGGAGATACACAATGTGGATTTCGCGTACCCAGCTAGGCCTAGTGTGATGATTTTCAAAGGCTTCTCACTGGACATAAAGGACGGTCAGTCGACTGCTCTCGTTGGCCAGAGTGGGTCCGGCAAGTCAACTATCATCGGTTTGATAGAGAGATTTTATGATCCGCTTCGAGGGGTTGTTAAAATAGATGGGCGTGATATAAAGACATATCACCTTAGATCATTAAGAAAACACATAGCATTAGTAAGCCAGGAGCCAATGCTATTTGGTGGGACAATACGGGAGAATATAATCTATGGAATAGGTACTAATATCAACGAATCAGAGATGGTCGAGGCAGCAAAAGCAGCCAATGCCCATGACTTCATCACGGGACTAGAAAACGGGTATGAGACATGGTGTGGAGATAAAGGAATACAGCTATCGGGAGGGCAAAAGCAAAGGATCGCAATAGCAAGAGCCATAAGTAAGAACCCGACCATATTGTTGTTAGATGAGGCAACGAGTGCACTCGATAGTGCATCCGAGAAAGTGGTCCAAGAAGCATTGAATCGGGTAATGGCAGGAAGGACGAGTGTGGTGATTGCTCACCGACTTAGCACCATAGAGAACTGTGATACCATCGCCGTATTAGACAAAGGGAAAGTAGTGGAGAAAGGAACGCATTCTTCTCTGTTGGCTAAGGGTGACGAAGGTGCTTATCATTCTTTGGTTTCTCTTCAGAGGTCATCACACAACACTGCTGCTAAGAGAGGCAATCATGTATTGAAGTGATCCATGAGGTTGGATTTAGGTTCATCAGTGAACATTACAATAAGGGTGGGCCCAGAATGTTTCTTAATCGTAAGTCCCACGTATTATAAGATGTATATAAGCTATCACACCTTATTATATCAAGAGACTTTTTATAGTTGAAGTACATGGCATATGGCATAAACATAATAATAACTTATTAAAAAGACATGGAGGACTTTAATTTCCTACCTCAATATCCTTATCTATTATCATTTATTATATGTCATTGGAATTTTACATGCTTGTTTCCCTCTATTTAGGAAAGAAATATAGCGTACTATAGCATATGTCTTATCAAATAATACGTTAATATTTGACATAGATTAGTTGCATTATACTAGTGTGGATTGTTTTTCTAAGATAGTTCATTTTTTTCATTTATTTTTGTCCACCATTTCGGTTTAGAGGTGTTAGGGATAGTGGTACATCTCTTTCTATTTCAACTGTGTATAATATGTTGGGGTCACTCTTGTACGGAAATGCTGTTGTGTTGTTAATGTTCGAGGATGTCCTTTGGCACAAGGACTTGTGAGCAAGATTGATGTCCAAGGCCTTAGATCGAGGACTAGGGCTTTGCACGATTTTTGTCCTCGGATTTGCGCGCTAAGCGACTAAGAGCTTTGTGCAGTTTTAGCCCGAGGACTTTACATAGTTATGGCATGAGGACTTCTTAAGAACCGAAGTCTATGATTAAGCACGGGACTCTGATGAAAGCTTGGTGCAAATTTGTCATTTGCGCAGGAATGACTGCAGGAGGACGACTATCCTGTCAACGGGGAGGTTGACCAGTTGACGAATGAAGATAGGTTTTCTGAATATCTGTCTTCTGCAAAAAGCAGGCAGTTGACTTTTCTGATTGGATAGCTGGTTTCAGGTCAACTGTAAAAGGGAAAGAAGACGTCATCTCTGGGATGATGACAAATCAATTTACAAAGAAAAAGCATGCGCCATCTGCTGCAAACTGGAGTGTCTGCCGTTCATTGCAAAAACAGAGCTAGCTGTGCATGCAACCACAATGCTGAGTAGGCAGTTATTCAAATAGTTTGTA
>JAODPA010068073.1:0-10341 GCA_025585075.1 Nepenthes mirabilis | reverse complement strand
AGAGGCAATGCCGTCTCTTGAATCTGGATAGTGGGTGAAGGCAGTAGGCATCTGTCAACAGGAAGAGCGCCTGTATGCCTTTGATTTGTGTTCTTTCTCTTAGTGTGTTTGGATGCTTCGTAGAGAGAGAGAGTATGAGAATTTCAGGGAATGCGTAGTTGAGAGCGTAGGCTTTCTTTCGTGTAGCAGAGAGTCATAAGTCTGTGTAGTATAAGGCGTGGTAGTAGGCGTGCCTTGAGTAAGGACTCCAGGGCTCATTTTAATGGTGACAGGGTGATCCTCTTTGTTTGGACGGTGTGATCCCCTGTGCCATATTTAGGCGGCCTTTCTTGTGAGGAAGGCATGAGTTGCCTAATTAGCTTGGATTGCTTCCTTCTTTGGGGGGTAGCAGCTTTCCAAATTACCTGCCTTTATTTCGTGTATATTACCGTTGGAAGGCTCTAATTGGCAGAAATTGGGAAGATCTGGTGCCTTCCTTATGGGAAAGGCGCCGATCTTGTCAATGTCTTTTTTTAGAGCTGGTTGGATTTATGGAAGGCGCAAAGTTAGGAAAAGAGGCGTTGCTAACCGCCTGCTGGAGCGTGGGCCCAAGTGGGCCAGGCCCATGAAAAGTCTTTTTATTTTGGCCGGTTGCTACAGTGATTTTGGTCAATGCATGGGTTGACCATCCTAAGCGCAAGTTGGCCGCCCGCCTGTACCTCAGTCGGTCAATGCTGGCGTTGACCATCTGACGTGTGTTTGGGTCTTTTAGGAATTTGGCCCTCATTTCCTATTGGGCCAACGTTGACCGTCCAATAGTGGATCTAGGCCGCCTTTAACTATTGGGCCGGCCCATTTTCAGTATACCAATCACTAGCCACCCTTGTCGGTGGCTAGAATTCTGGCCTCCGGCATATTCATGATGGGATGCTCCTCAATGTCCTTCATCACTTGAAAATTCCAGAGAACTCCACAATAGGATGAGGCGTTGACTGAATCTGTTGACTATCTTTGGTCAAATTTTGGAGAAGAAAATTAATCGGATCTGTTGACCGTCTTTGGTCAGATCCGTAGAAGAAAGTCGACCGGATCTGTTGGCCATCCTTAGCTAGATCCGGAGAAGAAAGTTGACCGGATGTGCTGACCGTCCTTGGTCAGATCCAGAGAAGAAAGTTGACTGGATCTGTTGGCCATCTTTGGCCAGATTCTGAAGAACTTTATATGAGCCCTGAGTAACGCGTGGCCATTAGCCAACCTGTCAGGTTAAAAGTGGACACGTGTCTTCACACGGTTGAACCACTATCCCAACCATTGATGCGTCAGAAGATTTGTTCAAAAGAGGCCCATTTGGGATGCGACACGTGACAGGAATGATGGCGTGCCTTCTCGAGGAGGTTTAAGGTGTCCACACTTGCCCGTTAAGTTCCCTCCTTTACACTTAGTATTTTTTCATGCCTTCTACTCTGCTTCTTCGTCTTCAACCTGCTTTCACATCCTCCTTCTACAATTCTAGAAAAACCCTAACCTTTCGGCAAGCATGACTTCAACTTCTGTTGCTGACATTCCCTCTGTCCTTCGAGAGGGTAACGTCAAAGAGCAATGTATAGAGTTTAACATTCCAAAAGACATTGCGTGGAGGGTTCCGGAGAAGGATAACAAAGCCTTTGCGCTGCCGGCAGGACACGTGACTATATATGAGGCCCACCTGAGGAGCGGCCTTCGTCTTCCTCTCCCAAACGATTTACAGTCAATCCTTCAAGCCTTACGGGTCCCCATTACACAGCTTTATGCCAATGCAATGCGGTATTTATGTACTTTCTACATCTTTCTCCATAAGCATTCTCCGCGGTTAACTATGCCGATGGTAAAGGGTCTGTTTAAGATCAACCAGGGTAGAGAGTGGGTCTCCCTGGTTCCACCTAGTGGCCTGAAGATAAATACGACCATCTACGACTCGTTGAAGAACTGAAAAAAAACTGATTCTTCTTCGTGAGTATGACCGAGACCTGGCCCCTGGACAAGGATTGGGGCCAAGTACCCGACTTTTACACTGGGATGCCGTCGGAGGCTGAGATAGTGTCCCTAGAGTGGCTGAGGAAGTTGGTCAAGACCCACATCTCTGATTTTAAGAGAGACTTCTTGGTCTCCTAGGTCGAGACCAAGAAGGTGAAATGGGGTCTGCCTTCTCCCATCCAGAAGTTAAAGGCATCGTTGCCGGCGGTCATGATGCGACCAGAGGACTCTAGGGGTCTGATTATCCATCCCTGCCCGACTGACGACTACTTCATCAGCCCCAAGCCCAAGAGGATGACTGCGGAGATGCCCTCCTCATCGTCTTCGGGGCCAAACTACATCACTACTGGGATTTGTAGCGGTCCTGGCAGCACCACTAGGATGGAGAAGACGTTTGAGGACCTGCCAGAAACTGAGGCCGGAGGCATTATACTGGCGCAGCCTGTGCCGTTGGTGGTTCTTCAAGCTGCGTCGATGGAGATTTTACCAAAGCCAACCTGTGAGCCGTCGGTGGAGGCACAGGAGCCATCAATCAGCTCACCAACTATGTAGCTGCCAGCTTAGCAGCCGATGATTGACCTCTATCCTCCTGCAGCTGCAGTGGAGGCTGTCACGGGGGAGGCTGTCGCGGCGAAGCCTGCCGCTACCACGGACGACACTGATGAAGGGCTCCTGGAGGACATCTTAGAGGAGGCTGCCGCCAACCCTGCTAGTGAGGGCATCGTTTCTAGCCCGCCGCCACTGGAGCCAGACTTGGAGTCCAGGCCTGATAGGCCCACACGGAGAGTCTGGAAGGTATAATTTTCTATGACGCTTTCTGCGCAACTTCTCCTTTAAAGTCTCTGACTTGCTTTGTCATTTGGTGCAAAAGGAGAAAGTGCTGGATGACGTTGCAAAGGCAATTAACCAGCGGGACCTAGTGATCTCTGACAATGAGGCAGAGATCGCTTGGCTGGACGCGAAACTGGCGGCTTCAGTGGCAGAGCACCGGTTGGATACTGCCGCCTTGCAGACCATTCTGGCCGACACAGAGGCGGAGAACGCAAGCCTGAAAGAGGAGAATGCTTGGCTGTGGGAGGAGAACGAGCGGATTACCGGGCGCCTTAGCCAGCTTGGCCGGCAGTTGACAGAGCTGGAGAACTGCCTGAGCCTCCGGATACGCCCTACGATATTGAGCAACTGATGTGGACGCGGATGTGGGAAGGGGTCAACATGTGTCGGCATATCGCGCAACTTATTGACCCTAATTTTCCGGTGGACCTGCTTAATACGTCAAATAGGTCTGCCCAGACCCGCGAAAGTCTAGTGACGGATCTGTGAGACGGTCAGGCGCCGCCTCCACCGCCTCCCTAGCTTTTTGTCGATTTTTTGTCTTTCCTTTTTACTTGTATCATGTATAATGTAATACATTTGATAGCAATAAAATAAGAATCCTCCCAATTTGTGTCTATTTCTTTTTACCACTTTAAGTTTGTATGTTTGCTGTCCTGAATAGCCAACTGAGTTGGACTGGCTGCCATTGTATTACTACCAAAGGAGTGGAATCCTTAGGTTTTTTGTAGGTGGCTATGTACGAGTTAGCCGGCCTAGTGGTAGTGACTTGTGAGTAAAACCTAGTGGCGTCGCCCAAGTGTTGACTTGGGCAGCCAGCCTTGGAGAAGAATTTTTTTCCCATCAACCATCGTTGACTGACCACGCTAGCTCTTTGAGAAGGAGGTTGTTGCGTGTGCTGCGCTATCCCTCTTAGATTTTGACCGCTAACGGGCCACTTGGATGACCAGGGTTTAGATTCGACCACCTAAGGTTTAGATTCGACCACCTATGGGCCTCCTAGATGACCAGGGTTTGATACGACTGCTAATGGGCTGCTCGGATGACTGAGGTTCATACTAGACCGTTTATGGGCCACCTCGATGACTAGGGTTTAAGTACGACCACTAATGGGCCACTCGGATGACTAAGGTTCATATTCGACCACTTATGGACTGCCTGGATGATCAGGGTTTAGTAACGAGAGGGTAAAGACCCTCCCACTTAGGGGCAGTTTAGGTCGGGTAAACCTACAAGGCAAACACACACACACACACACACACACACACACACACACACACACACACACACACACATATATATATATATATATATGCACACAGAAAGGAGAAGGCAATATGTTAAGGAAACACTTATTTTGACAAATTGAAACAAGCAGGCGAATGCGTACACATAATAATGTAAGTACATACCTGGGTCTCTTATTGGAAGTAGCGTTTGAGGTGGATCGCGTTCCACGTTCGGGAGACCAACTTTCTGTCCTGATTTTGGAGTTTGTACGCTCCGTTTTGCAGGACGGCGGAGACTAGGAAAGGCCCTTCCCAATTAGGGGAGAGCTTGTTGCAGCCGACCAGTTTGCCTGTGGCCTTGACGCCTCATAGGACCAAGTCCCCAACATCGAATTATCGCGCCTTTACTTTTTTGTTGTAGTATCGGGCAATTTGATGTTGGAAGGCTGCTGTCCGTATTCTAGCGGCGTCGCGGGCTTCCTCCAACAAGTCTAGGTGTTCCCTGATTTTCTTGGAGTTACTCCGTGGGTCAAACGATTTCACCCTAAGACTTGGAAGCCCAATTTCGACCGAAATTACCGCTTCAGTCCCATAGCAGAGACTAAAGGGTGTCTCACGTGTTGGCTCTTTTGGGGTTGTCTGGTAAGACCAGAGAATTGAGGGGAGCTCGTCTACCCAGAAGCCCCCTGCGTCTTCCATCTTGGTCTTTAATCCATGGAGTAGCGTTCAGTTCATGACCTCCACCTTTTCATTCGCTTGGGGGTATGCCACCGAAGTATAGACTAGCTTGATACCAAGGCTAATGCAATACTTGGTGAAGCGTTTTCCCAAGAATTGGATCCCATTTTCGATCAGGACGACCTCTGGGATGTCAAATCTGCAAATAATGTTCTGGCAAAGGAATTCAAGAGCGTTATGCTCTGTAATTTTTGCCAGTGGGATGGCCTTGACCCACTTGGTGAAGTAGTCGATGCCCACGATGATGAACTTCATTTGCCCCGTGGTAATGGAAAATGGGCTAAGAATATCGAGCCCCTATTGTGCGAAAGGCTAAGGGCCTAAAGTGACTTCAGATCAGCGGACGGCTGATTGTGAAGGTTACTGTGAAACTGGCAACTTTCATACTACTTCACAAATTCAAGCATGTCTTTTTTCATCGAGGGCCAGTAGTAGCCCTGCTGCATGATCTTGAAGGCTAAGCTTTTTCCACTAACGTGTGCTCCATAAATCCTGAGGTGCACTTTGCCTAAGGCATAGTCAGCCTCTTCGGAAGTTAGGCATCAGAGGTATGAGGTTTAGTAACCACGGCAATATAGCCGCCCATCAACCACAGTATACCAGCCGGCTGTCATTTTAATTCGCTTAGCGTTCCCTACGTCTTCTAGCAATGATCCGTCAGTCAAATAGCCAAGGTAGGGTGTCATCCAGTTTTTCGCTTCGAAAATCTGCATCGCCTCCTGCTTCTCTATGTTGGGAGCGTTCAGAATCTCCCTCATGTCCCTCGAGTACTATTCCAGATTTTCGGCTACAGCGGCTCTAGCCAACTGATTTACCTTCTAGTTTTCAGTTTTTGAACATGAACCAGGGTTAGTTTGTCGAAACCCTGGGTGGCCTTCCTCACCTTTGCCAAGTACTTGGCTAGGTAAGGGTTGCTTACCTCGAAATCTCCGTTAACCTGATTAACGATCAGTTCGGAGTAGTTGTCGACTGCCAACCTCTTGGCAGAGCATTCCTTTGCTAATCGTAATGCGGCTAACAGGGCTTCGTATTCAGCAATGTTATTGGTTGCCGGGAAATTGAGTCTGAGGGAATACTTCACCTCAAACCTATTTTGGGTCATGAGAACCACTCCAGCGCCACTGCCGGTGTTTGTAGACGATCCGTCTACATGGAGTACCCATTTTGGAACTCTGTCAAGCTGTACTGTGCTTTTTGCGGGCTGTTCTTCGAGAACAGGGATCGTGGTCTCAACAATGAAGTTGGCTAGAGCCTGCGCTTTTGTAGCAGGTTTAGACCGAACTTTGACGTCGAACTCACCCAACTCGATAGCCCACTTCACCATCCGTTCAGAAACGTCGGGTTTCTGGAGTATACTTTTCAGAGGCTGGTCAGTGGGGACCACTACGTGGTGAGCCTGAAAGTATGACCTTAATTTCCGCGCAAAGAATATAAGTGCTAAGGCCAGCTTTTCTGTGCATGAGTAGCGCGTCTCTGGGTCGGTCAACGTTTTACTCATGCAGGAGACTGGCCATTGAGTATCAGAGTCCTAACATACGAGGATGGAGCTTAGGGATACCTCTGACACTGCTAGGTAGAGAGACACCTCTTCTTCGCCCTTGGGTGACGCTAGCAGTGGCGAGTTGGCCAGATACTGCTTCAATTCATTGAAGGCTGTCTGACAGTCTGTTGTCCATTGAAACTCGTTGAATTTTGTCCCTCTTAGGGCCTTAAAGAAGAATTGGTACTTGTCGCTAGACTTCATGAGGAAGTGGGACAACGCTGATAACCGTCCAGTCAATCACTGGACGTCCTTTACGCTCTGTGGGGGCACCATGTCTGCGAGGGATTTAATCTTCTCTGGGTTTGCCTCAATCTCTTGTTGGGAGACGATGAAACCCAAGATTTTATCGGAGACTACCCCGAAGACACACTTAGTCGGGTTCAGCTTCATGTGATGCTTGTGGAGCACTTGAAACGACTCTGCCAGGTCACGGATATAGTTACCGGTGACTCTGCTCTTAACGAGCATGTTGTTAACGTAGATCTTCATGTGATGCTTGTTGACCAGTCATTGATAGGTTGCTCCAGAGTTTTTTAGTCTGAAGGGCATCACTTTGTAGCAATAAGTGCCCTGATTCGTCATGAACAAGGTGTGCTCCTCATCTTCCAGACTCATCCGGATCTGGTTGTAACCCGAATAGGTGTCCATGAAGTTTAGTAGCTCATGTCCGGCCGTCAAGTCAACGAGCAGGTCGATCATGGGCAAGGGAAAGCTGTCCTTTGGGCAGACTTTGTTAATATCGGTGAAATCGACGCACATCCGTCATTATCTGTTGCTTTTCTTCACTAGGACGATGTTAGAGAGCCAATCCGGGTAGTAGACTTCTCTAATAAATCCTGCATCCAGCAGTTTCTTCACCTCCTTCTCTAATAGCGATCAACTTTTATACGGAGTGATTCCTCCGCTTTTGCCTGACGGGCTTCTGGCCAGGATCAAGCCCTAGCCTGTGGATAATCACCTCAGCCGGAACCCCAGGCATGTCTGATGGAGTCCACACAAAAATATTAGCGTTCTGTCGCAGGAACACGATCAATTCATTATGCAGTGTTCCGGCGAGTGAGCCGTCGATCTATACACACCTTTCCGGTTCCTCCGGGTTCAATGGGACCAAATCTGTGACTTCGCCAGACTGCGCTTACTGCAAGGTTGTCTCATCTCAATGATCGAGTTTTCCAACATTCTAGTGCTACTGCTAGAGACAATTTGAGACATGTAGCATGTCCGCCCAGTAATTTGGTCTCCTAACACCTCTCCTACACCATAAGGCGTTGAAAACTTCATCTTGAGGTGTGGAATCGAGGTAACTGCCCCAAACGTTGTTAAGCACGGCCTGCCCAGTATAGCACTGTAAACAGATGGCAGGTCGACCACCAAGAAGGTAAGCGTTCGACTTGCTGTTTTTGGATACCTGCCTAGGGTGGCCTCCAGTTGGGTTATCCCTTGGACGGGCACTGGCTCGTTGTCAAGGCCATACAGTGGGCCCTCGGCAGGTTTTAATTAGTTCTTTTTTAAATCTAATTTAAAGAAAGCATCCAAATAAAGTAAGTCCTTTGAACTAACATTATCAATAAACACTCGCTTCAACTGGTAATCGACACTACCGTCTGAAACGAGTATGGATACAACAATGGGGTCAGCATGGAAGGACATTATATGAGTCAAGTCATCATCACTGACGCTAATTGCGTTGTCCGTCGTGCGCTGCTTCTTCCTCATAGTCTGCTGCTCCTTGTTGTCGGCTGGGTTTTTGGCAGGTCGAGTGGTAACCATATTGACCATCCCTATATCAACCCGATTTTGGGGAGGAGACGGCTCTTGCCCTTCTCTACCGGCTGCTCCAGAACTCTGCCCAGGGCTCTTGACAAACCTAGTGAGGTGGCCCCTGCAAATTAACTTCTCAATCTCCCTCTGCAATGTCTTGTAGTCTTTAGTAGAATGTCCAGCAGAGTGGTAAAAATCGCAGTATTTCGACTGGTTCCCGATGTCCTTCTTCAGTGGTTTTGGCTATTTCAAGAATTTTTCCCGTGGATCTACATAAGGACATTTGAGCGCGTGTCCGTCAGGGGCATAAAGTTGATGAGCTCGTAATCTCTGTGTTCTAGCGGCCCAGTTCTGTGCTGTTTCCTGTGGGAGTGATCACCGCCACTATATTCTCTTTTTTCCTCTCCAAGGAATGGGTGAGGCTGGTCTGCCCGTTCTGGGCATTTGGCTTCATTGGCTTCCTCTCTTGCTGCGCAAGTTCAGGTGATTGATTCCACCTCCCGGAAGGTCTGAGGATTCTTGTGGGCTAGTTTCTTGAAGAAGTCCCCGTAGGTCAGTGCGGAGATGAAACTGCCCAACTTTATCTCTTCCGTGATCCGGGGAATCCTCCTGGCCTTTGCCACAAAGAGGTCCAGAAATCTCTGCGGGTTCTCTCTTGACTTCTGCTTGATGTGAGAGAGGTGCCATGGCTACTTCTATTCTCGTCGGCTCGAGGCATATTGAGCTAGGAAGAGATCTGTAAGCTCCCAGAAGCTGCTGATGGAGCCTAAAGGGAGGTGATGAAACAAAATGCGGGCATCTCTCTTCAGCGTGAGTGGGAAGCAGCGGCATATTGCTGAGTCTTCTAACCGTTGTAGACTCAAATGGGTGCGAAAGTGATCCAGATGGTCAACTGGATCACTGTTCCCATCATATTAGTCAAGGGAAGGCATCTTAAACTTAGTGGGCAACGGATGAATTAAGATCTCTACTGTGAAGGGAGATTGTTCAAAGTCAACAGCGTGCTCATTGTCCTTGAACACGCGATTCCAGATCTTTTCCACTCATGGATCTACGCGAGCAGCGTTGGCAGATCTCTTAGAGTTGAGGTAAGCCCTCAACTCTGTTTTATCCCCGGAGGGTCTAGTAGCCGGACGGCTACTGCCTCCAATGGACCTGACAGTCCTGGAGGCTCGCTCCTGGTCTGACTTTCCATTCTCCACCCAAGAGTATCGGAGGTTTCTTCTTTCCAGACTTTCTTCCGGTATTGAATTCCTAGAGCGCTCTTCAGGCCTATTTTGGCCTGGGGCGCGCGAAGAGGTTGGGATCTGATCATTTGCAGGCCTTCTGGCCGGCTTCTTTTTCCTCATGCCACTTTTTCTGGTGGCCGACACAGAGACGGTTGCGGGCGGAGCCCCCTGCTGTGGCTGCTCTTGCGGAGAGCAAAGTATTTAGAGCAGTCGGTTGTTGGTCTGTATTTGCTCCATCAATTGTTGAAAGAAAGGTGCAAGTGCCCCGCCTGTCGTCCCGTTGATCAGAGTACCAGCAGCATGGTCCTGGTCGGGAGAAGTGGCGTCTCTAGCGGGCTCACTAGCTTGGGCTCTCGTATTCACCATTGCGGATGAGTCTGACAGTTAAAAGAGAGTGTTTTGGGGGAGTGTGGTTGGCTTTTCGTAAGCACTTCCCACAGACAGCGCCAATGATGCGTCCTTGGATCCAAACTTTGAACAAATTCGGGCTGGTCTGCTTGACTGGTTCCGGCTCCATTTACCGAGTTGGGATCCTGCACACCATTAAACAAACAGGAGGTCAGTGTGTCAACGGGATGTTATCCCATCGAAAATACTCCGACGCTCAAGTCAGTAAATAACCTTCGAAATCTGGAAATGTAACTGGAAATGAGAATTGCAAGGGAGAGTATAAGAGTGCGTGGGTTTCCAAATGAAAGAGAGGTAATACCGTCTCTTGAATTTGGACGATGGGTGAAGGCAGTAAGCGTCTGTCAACAGGAAGAGCACCTATATGCCTTTAATTTGTGTTCTTTCTCTCAATGCGTTTGGATGCTTCACAGAGAGTGAGAGTACGAGAATGTCAAGGAATACGTAGTCAAAAGTGTATGTTTTTTTTCATATAGCAGAGAGTCGTAAGTCTGTGTAGTAAAAGGCGTGGTAGTGGGTGTGCTTTAAGTGAGGACTCCAGGGCTTATTTTAATGGCGGCAGGGTAATCTTCCTTGGTTGGAAGGTGTGATTCCCTGTGCCATGTTTAGG